>JARPMJ010009552.1:0-25906 GCA_033366665.1 Phoxinus dragarum
AAACTTAGACACACAGCAGGGGTTTTCTGCACCTCGAGTCTTCCGGTTAACCACTGCACGTGTCCGTAATCCACCTGCCCTTTACTGCACACTTTACTGTAACCCGTGGGTGACTTCAGGGGACATTTCTGAACGTTTCGAACCTGAGAGCTATCAGAATGATTGTGGTTAAATCACTCGTTTGACTGGAAGATATAGGCTCATGGGTTCAAATTAGATGTTGTTTTGTATTCCTGTTACGGCTACTAATACAGAATACTGGAAAAATTCATTTATTTCAGAAATTCAACTTAAAAGGTGTAACTAATATATTATATAGACTCATTACATGCAAAGTGAGATATTTCAAGCCTTTATTTGTTATCATTTTGATGATTATGTCTTTATGAAAACCTTTTCTAATTTTGAATTTGGGGTTTTCATAAGCTGTAAGCCATAATCATCACAATTATAACAAATAAAGTCTTGAAATATCTCACTTTGCATGTAATGAGTCTATATAATACATTAGTTTCACCTTTTAAGTTGAATTACTGAAATAAATTAACTTTTGCACCATATTAAAATTTTTCCAGTGTCACCTGTACATGACAGACACACACAAACATCACAAAACATTTGATTTGAAACCCAAAAAATGACTGAAGAAGCTTGAGACGCAAACCCATTCAACAACTTGTTCTTCTGAGTAATGTGCCTCAATGAATCGATCACAATAAGACCAGTGTTGCTATTGTTAACTGACACTAAAATGATTTATACAATGAAATGCATCACTATTAAAGGGATAGTTTACTTAAAAATGAAAATTCTGTCATTCAATCCTGTACAAATTTCTTTCTTCTGCTGAACACAAAAGAACCAAACCAAAAACCAAACAGTTGTTGGACCCCATTGACTTCCATAGTATTTTTTTTCCCCTACTATGGAAGTCAATGGGGTCCATCAACTGTCTGGTTACCGACATCTTTTGTGTTCAGCAGAAGAAAGAAATTCATACAGGTTTGAAACAACTTGAGGATGAGTAAATGATGATAGAATTTTTTTTTGAAATCCTTTAAATAAACGTTTAAAAACAAACAAACAAGACAAAATCTGCATGAAAGAGAAAGCCCAAGCACCAGCTGCTAGATGCAAATATTCCCTGAACCGCAAGACCATTACTGCAGTTTGAATATTGGATATTATTACAATGCAAATTGCATAGGGCCAGAGATTAAGTTGCAATTATGGCCTGAAAAGCATCTAGACGGGAGGAATGATTCTATTCCGGGCCTAAAGCGCTGGGCCGTCCACAGTGGGGATGTACTTAGTAATATTAAATATAGTATAAAATACTAGGTGGTGTGGCTGCGCACTGCAGTAAGTGTGTGTGTTTAAGTGATGATCATGCCGAACACTTAACGCTGGCTCGGTAAGAGTGTGTTAAATGAACTCCATCAGCAGGAGTGTAAATGTCGACCTGCGGTGGAAACATGAAGATCCTCGTATCATACCATGTTATTTTTGCCGTTAAACATCCGAGGAATGTTCATGGTGCGTTTCATTGTTCACTGTGATCACGTCTGTCAAGCACAAAATAAATTTACGATACTTTAGTCATTTATGTTTCATGTATGTGACCTGGTCACATGGGTCAATTTTATGAAATTAAGATTTATACATCATATGAAAGCTGAATAAATAATCTCTCCATTGATGTGTGGTTTGTTAGGATAGGACAATATTTGGTCGAGATACAACTATTGAAAATCTGGAATCTGAGGAGCAAAAAAATCTAAACATTGAGAAAATCTCCTTTAAAGTTGTGCATTTATGTTCACGATTGTGCTGCATTCACTCACAAAAATACATGTTTTATATATTTACGGTAGGACATTTACTAAATATCTTCATGGAACATGATCTTAATATCCTCATGATTTTTGGCATAAAAGAAAAATGGATAATTTTGGCTCCAGACTGGGTTTGTGGTCCAGGGTCACGTGTGCTTCAAAGAGCAGCGTGAGGGTGTCGGACGAGTGGATCTTCATTAAACTGGTGCTGTAAGTTCTGTCCATGAGTCATTAAACATAATCAAAACAAACTAATATAAAAGTGGGCGGGCCGTTTATAAATGAGACAGAAACGGATCCGACTCCGGCTGACTTTCTCTGTGGAGTGATCGTTAGATTTCTCGTTAGTCTCTCACAGATTCTGTCTCATTATGCAAATAGGGGGAATTGTTTTTCGGTTGTGTGTGTGTGTGTGTGTGTGTGTGTGTGTTGTGTGTGTGTGTGTGTGTGTGTGTGTGTGTGTGTGTGTGTGTGTGTGTGTTTAATTAGGATAACACAGAAAAATGAGGATGGGGTGCTGCTGAAGAGAACATCTGCAACACAAGACAAACACACACACACACACACACACACACACACACACACACACACACACACACACTCACACTCACACAAACACACACTCATGTTAACACACACACACACACACACACACATATAAACACACACACAGACACACACAAACACACACACACACACACACACACACTATACACTCATACACTCATACACACACAAACACACACACACTCATAAACTAACTGTACACACGCACACAAACACACGCACAAACACAAACCCACACACAAACCCACAAACACACACACACACACACACACACACTCTCTCACACACACACACACATACACACACACACACACACACACACACACACACACACACACACACACACACACACACACACACACACATATAAACACACACAAACACACATACATACTCATATAAACACACACACACACACACATACATACTCATATAAACACACACACACAAACACACACCATACACTCATACACACACAAACACACACACTCATATACTAACTGTACACACGCACACGCACACAAACACAAACACACACGCACAAACACAAACCCACACACACAAACCCACACACAAACACACACACACACATATACTAACTGTACACACGCACACAAACACAAACCCACACACACAAACCCACACACATACCGGTACACACACACACACTCACACACACACACACACTCAAACCCTAAAAGTTAAAAAAAAATAACTGTTTTGAAAAATATATTAATAATTTTATGATTTATTTTTCAAATTCAGGACATTCCTGTGTGAACTGAGGTGAACTGAGACTCCAGCTGAATAAACCGCCACACACACATTATTTCTGTAGGACGACGATGCTTATCTGTGACATTTAGCTACTTAAAACTAATCTAAAGTGAAGGAGTGATCCGACCGATGGCTTTTATTCCTCTCTGCCGTTGCATCACAGCACAAATCTCTAAAGCACACGCTGTTCCCACAGGCCTTTACATCGGACACAACGCTCGCTGGGAAGCTGTCCAGTTAATAACTGTGTGTGTGTGTACAATCAACATATTGTTTTGTCCATGTGAAGATGAATGACCTGTGTAAACGAAAGAGACGAAGTGTTGTTGATGATCGGATGAGTAGAAATGAAAATAAGCTGCTGTGAATATTTACAGATGTTAAAATAAAAATATTCCAGCAGATTTTTACACTTTCTGGAGAAAATATGAGTGAAAACTCACGGCCATATTGCTAGGGTTCTGTGATTGGCCGGGACGTTACTATGCGGATGCTAAGGTGTTCACTGCATTGTTGTGCATTGCCAATGGTTTCCAGTCTGATTCCAAGCGTTACTATACCGTTTCTAGGCAGAGCAATAATGATGACTGACAAATTCACTGAAAATATGAATAAAAAGCATGATTTAAGTATGCAGTGAGTCTGTGCACGTGCACATTATCGTGCCTGCATCAGCGTTTCTTTCTGCGGCTGTCAAACTCACAGTCAGAGTGAGAACAACAGAGGCCAATCACGTTACTTTCATTTCAAATGCATTACTATACAACACTCAAAACAGCCAATCAGAGGCGGGGTTCTCTTCTCACCCGCCAGTGCAGCTGAGAAGGTGATGCTGACTGGATCATGTGACTCAAACTGAAAACACATTCTGACTGTCAATCATCCTTTTGCCTATACATAATCACAGGGATGCTAACAAAAACTTCTTATGAGTAAAAGCATGCACAGAATCACACATGAGATCTCAGTATCATCTCAGTTGTTTCTCACAGACAGAAAAGAGATAAACGAGGACTTTTTCTGATGCTTCCTACTTCTCAGATGTTTCTTTTGACAGAAAGTCTATAGTTCTGCCATCAGTTTTTGGCATGATAATGGATATGACAATGTTGATACTGTATGTTTGTTTGCTTATAGAAATTGCTGCTGCTAATGGATATTGCTGCTGCTTTTGGTTATTGCTGCTTATGGAAATATCTGTTGATTTTGGTTATTGCTTCTTATGGATATTGCTGCTGCTTATTGGATATTGCTGCTGCTTTTGGTTATTACTGCTTATTGATATGGCTGCTGATTTAGTTTTTTTCTGCTTATGGAAATTGCTGCTGATTTTGGTTATTGCTGCTAGTGGATATTGCTGCTTATGGATATTGCTGCTGCTTATGGTTATCGCTGCTGCTTATGGTTATTGCTGCTTCTTTTGGTTATTACACCTGCTTTTGGTTATTGCTTCTTATGGATATTGCTGCTGCTTATGGATATTTCTGCTTGTGAATATTGCTGCTGCTTATGGATATTGCTGCTGCTTATGGATATTGCGGTTTCTTATGGATATTGCTGCTGCTTATGGATATTGCGGTTGCTTATGGATATTGTTGCTGCTTTTGGTTATTGCGGCTGCTTTTGGTTATTACTGCTTATGGATATTGCTGCTGCTTTTGGTTATTGCGGCTGCTTTTGGTTATTGCGGCTGCTTTTGGTTATTACTGCTTATGGATATTGCTGCTGCTTATGGATATTGCTGCTGCTTTTGGTTATTGCGGCTGCTTTTGGTTATTACTGCTTATGGATATTGCTGCTGCTTATGGACATTGCAGCTGATTTTGGTTATTGCTGCTTATGGAAATTGCTGCTGCTTTTGGTTATTTCTGCTTGTGAATATTGCTGCTGCTTATGGATAGTGCTGCTGCTTTTGGTTATTGTTGCTTATGGATATTGCTGCTTTTGTATGGATATTGCATACACAACACGCTGCTGTGAGCAAGTAACACATGCTACTGCTTTACAAAATAACATACATGAATTACCCGTAGCAGAAATATACAGGTGGAGCTGGGGAAGGTGGAGGGTTTCTGAGAGAGCGCAGCAACTGCTACAGAAAATGCTGACCAAGTATTTGAAGGTTTAGCCGCGAGCTCATTGGAGCCAATCAGGTGGGCCGTAAAGAGAATTATGTAATTGCAATCAGATTGAGGTAAGGACCAATCAGCATGTGCCATCTAGAGTTTCATGACATGCCAAGATATAGAAGTCTGCAAAATCTGAATATGAACTCAAACATTTCTCATCAAATGATCCGAGCTGCTCTCCACATTAATTTTAAAGAAGTATTTGTCTCTCATTAGGAAATCATAGGATAAACATCTGAGATAAAGTTGATATTTCAATGAAACATAATAACTAATGTCCTGAGCTCTGAACGAGCAACATCTGAGCTATAAAATGTTTCTTTAATAATTGGACTGTAAGCTTGGCAACAGGTTTCTGTCGCTGAACCAATGGCATTGGAGCGCCGTCAGGCTTCTCCGTTCCTCATCCTCTTTCTTTCCAGAGTATTTGGTGTTATGTCATCCTTCCATACACAGTAATGACAAAAAAAGAGGCCGCATTAAAATAATCTTCCGTTTGCAGGCCAGACAAAAGAAGGAAAGTGATTTCTTAACATGAAAGCAATCTACTTACAACCATCTGCTCGTCGTCTAAATCAAAAGTGCTGTTTCCAGAGAAAAGCCGTCCAAACACTCGCTGCCAAACACACATTTGAGACGTGATGGAGTTTGAAGAAGCCAAGTCGCAAAAACATTGTTCTCGCAAGTTAAGACAAACTCATTTGGATACTAACAGACAGACAACAGACCAGAGAAACTTATTATCCTGAATTCAGTCCAAATCAGCACACGCTGTAAAAATGATTATTTCAATTAGAACTGAAAAGTGCTTTACATACAGTCTGATGCCATTAGAGAATATTAAACTTCTCTCTCTCTCTCCGTGTGTGTGTGTGTGTGTGTGTGTGTGTGCAGATGCAGGATTTTCACCTGCTCAACGATAAAACAGCTGGAAAATTCCCAGATAACAGAAACACTTGGGCCTATAATTAATCACATAGCAACACCATAGCAACCACATACCATCACCCTAAAAATCACTCCTCGTTAGCAACCACATAGCAATGCCCTAGCAACCACCCAGAACAGCAAAGCAATGCCCTAGCAACCACCATAAAGCACTTTAGCAACCACAATGCACCACACTAAAATTTACTTTATTTTCTCAGCAACCATATAGAAACGCCCTGGCAACCACCCAGAAAAGCATAGCAACTGCAAAACAACGCCCTAATAACCACCAAAACACTTTAGCAACCACATGGCAGAACACTAAAAATCACTCAGACCTCCTTAGCAACACCCTGGCAACCACACAATACAGCCTAGCAACTGGGAATGCCCTAGCAACCACCAAAACACTTTAGCAACCACATCAAAAATCACTCAGACTTCCGTAGCAATGCCTGGCAACAACACCAAACAGCCTAGCAACAGCAAATGCCCTAGCAACCATCAAAACACTTTAGCAACCACATAGCAGAACACTAAAAAACACTCAGATCTCCTTGGCAACTACATAGCAACACCCTGACAACCACACAGTACAGCATAGCAACTGGGAATGCCCTAGCAACCACCAAAACACTTTAGTAACCACATCAAAAATCACTCAGACTTCCGTAGCAACGCCTGGCAACAACACCAAACAGCCTAGCAACAGCAAATGCCCTAGCAACCATCAACACACTTTAGCAACCACATAGCAGAACACTAAAAAACACTCAGATCTCCGTGGCAACTACATAGCAACACCCTGGCAACCACACAGAACAGTCAAATACTAAGTCTTTCACTTTAAAAGTTTAATTTGAGTTCAACGAAAGGCGAAACTATCATGACTGCATTTGACAAATTGAAATTTGTCCAACAGCAGAAAAACGTAATTAGTCCAACAGCAGAAGAGATTATATTGAAAGCCCGTAAAGCAAAAATAGGTGAAATATATTTGTGTACATGAACGTCTAATACCTTTCTAAGATGTCAGACATTTACTGGTGTATCCAGGGCATTAGGCTGGCGACAGTGCTAGCGACAGTTTTAGCCCGTGAGTACGAGACCTTCTGATCCTGCCGTGTGTGTGTGTGTGTGTGTGTGTGTGTGTGTGTGTGTGTGTGTGTGTGTGTAATGATCTCATGGGGTTTATTTTCCACAGCAGATGTCTCGTGTTGAACAACACAGTAAATTGGCGTCCATGCTGACAGACAGATCAACATGTACTGAAAATATGAGAGACATGTAAACACACACTCACACACACACACCAAATACAAACACTATAATTTAATCTTGGGCAATTAATTCAGATTTAAACGTAGGTTCAGATCAGGGGCGAGTGTGTATATACGCAGGTGTCATCGAATTAAATGTCATTTTAGCTCCTCATATTCCTCACATCTCCATAAAGTTAATGTTTAATTTCTCAGTTCTCTCCAAGACTAAACTGCATCCGAGGCAAAATACAAGCTATGAAAGAGCCTCACTGGCTGCCAAAGTAAGATTACGGTCATAAAAAAAACTAAAAAGCTTCATAAAAACGTCTTTTACCAGCACATTCATAATAAGAGTTCATAACAAACTAAAACGCAACAGGTTTGGGTTTAGCAGCCAAATAATGTTCACATGTGTGTGTGGCGCCTGAGAATTAATTCTCTAAAAATAAACCTTAACAGTTTCATCAGGAATAATGTCGAATCTGGCCGGCGTGTGTTTACTTTATGAGTAATGCAATTACATAAACTAATACCAGCACATTTCACAGTGTGTGTCTTTCCACAGAGTGCTGATCTGAGGTCAGTTTGCAGCGGAGGACCGACTGCAAACAAGTGACTTTTTAAATGTGCAATATCTTCCTGTAAGTTCAGCGGAGTGGGAGATTGTGTGTTATATCTGCTGAAAAGATGATTCATGTTTTCTGCCCCGGAGTCCTTTGCACCGCAGCGATGGCTACAGCAAACTGTTTGTGTGATACTGAAAGTGCATGCTAAGATATTGTGGTCGGCACAAAATAGTCGTTTTAACGGCATGAATTCAGGTCTGTCGGAGATGTGCAATAGATTATATTACAACAGCACTCAAGAGCTCTGCCTACGGCCCCCGCATACACACCACACACACACACCATTACTGAAATACTAACTCATAAGGCCCAAAACACAAAAACACAATGAATACTCAATTTTGTACATCATTGCATTGCACAAAATTAATATATATATATAATATGTACACACACACACACATTTACTTAGCTATCTAAATGGGGACATTCCATAGACGTAATGTTTTTTATGCATATTCTCTCCCTTTACACTAACCCTAAACCTACACACACGCGCACGCACGCACGCATGCACACACACACACACACACACACACACACACACACTAACCCTACCCCTAAACATACACGCACGCACACACACACACACACACACACACACACACTAACCCTACCCCTAAACCTACACACACGCATGCACGCACGCACACACACACACACACTAACCCTACCCCTAAACATACGCACGCACACACACACACACACACACACACACACACACCCATCACAAGAAACTTACTGCATTTTTACATTTTTAAAAAAACCTTTAATTACTTTATTTTTATAATAGATTTACTTTCCTAAAGGGAGGTTTTTGGAGATTTTCTCAGGTTTTGGTCACTTCTGGGAATCATTTTGTCCCCCAAAATATAATTAAGCAGGTACACACACACACACACACACACACACACACGTATGGTTCTTGTATTTAGCACATACATGCAGTATATATATGCATAAACATATATACAGTTATGCATGCAATGTTGTCTTAGAATTCTAAAACTTATTTGTTTATCGTTAAAATATTGCAATGTTGTGTATGCTTTGCATCTGTAGTGTGCCTGTGACGCCTAAACATGTTGTCTAGGTGGGCAGCTCACGAGGTTTAGGTAGACATGCACAGTTATTACTGGCTTTTGTGTTGTTTGAAGATGTGCTTTACAGTGTGTAAAAGCTGCACTGTGGTACCACTCCATTAATAATCATTAACAGAGAATGGTGTGTGTGTGTGTGTGTGTGTGTGTGTGTGTGTGTGTGTGTGTGTGTGTGTGTGTGTGTGTGTGTGTGTGGTGTGTGTGTGTGTGTGTGTGTGTGTGTGTGTGTGTGTGTGTGTGTGTGTGTGTGTGTCAGCACTGGTAATGCCTGACATTGCACTCATCGGAGGAGACTCTCGTGAGCATGTCTGTTCTGTCTGTAATCTGCAGGGAATGTTATGAAGAAACACACACACATGCTCCATTAATGTGAAATGGCTGTAAATGATACAACATGCGTTGGTTTGTGTTACAGGTAACACAACCCTGGCAGCTGCTCTCGGGGTCTCGCATCAGCGGAGACACACAGCAAACACTGCGAGTGTGTGTGTTCACATCACAATCACATGATGCCAGTGTTACATATATTCCTCAATCCATATAACACGATCAAAACAGTATATGGAAATAAGCAAGGTAATAATACCATAGTATTCTTGAAGGCAATCAGAAATAATAAATAAATATTAATCCCAATGTATTTATATTGGGATCTGATATATTTGGACAAGATAATAAATATGTATTTATTGTATATGAAGTAAGTAAACAACTAGTAAGCTGTCATTGTTCAAGTATTATATATTAATATATAGCAATTCATATATTTAAGAAATGGTGAGCAGTTACAATAGCTTTTCATTATATATACAGTATAATAAACATATGCATAATGAACAGATTTCAAGGCGCTGTAACTTCACCGTTTCTTCACTAGTTCCTTTTAATTAGTCCTACATTGTGACAAATTATATAAAGGTATACTAAATTAATAAAAAATATACAAAAAAATTCAATACAGGAGAAACTCGGAAAATTAGAATATGGTGCAAAAGTTCATTTATTTCAGAAATTCAACTTAAAAGGTGAAACTAATATATTATACTGTATAGACTCATTACATGCAAAGTGAGATATTTTCAAGCCTTTATTTGTTATAATTTTGATGATTATGGCTATATGAGGCTATATTGTTTCCATAAGCTGTAAGCCATAATCATCAAAATTATAACAAATAAAGGCTTGAAATATCTCACTTTGCATGTAATGAGTCTATATAATATATTAGTTTCCCCTTTTAAGTTGAATTACTGAAATAAATGAACTTTTGCACCATATTCTCATTTTTCTAGTTTGTCCTGTACATAATCATCATTATTTTTCCAACAGGCATTAAAAGCAATTTAATAAATAAGATTTGAAACGTTCCCTAAATGCAGATGCATCTATATCGCTGTGAAATGTTCGGCCTTGAAGGAAAGTCCGAGAGGAAAGTGTTCTTGAATATCAGAATACAGCCGCGGTCTAATCTCGTCCAGGTCCATCTTGCTCCTGAGATAAGCTTTGCCAATATGGTATCCGTTTCTGCTTGTTTCCTTGGCCGGTTGCCCAGCGTCCATTGTTTTCCCTCCACATCCCACCCTGCACTCGTTTACTGCTCCCTCCTTCCCTGTTTGTTCACCGCAGCAACCGTCCTGCGCCCTGATTGGCCCAGATATCTGGCAGCTCAATTAACCGGTAATGTAGTGTTTACCTTTCAGACCACTGAAGAGGAAGACCAGATGTCAACACACACACACACACACACACACACACACACACACGCAATGGGTTTGTGAGTCACTTGGTGCAAAGGTGAATCTCACAAAACCTGTTAAGAAAACATCCAGGTCACATCTTACTCCAAAATTAAAAGAGAGGAATAAAAAAATAAAATAAAAAATAAAAACTAAGAAAATGTTTAAAGAAAACCTTATATAGAAAAAGAGAAAAAGAGTGTTTGTATATATGAACATTTTAAAATATAAGCAAAGTACAGGCTAATGAATATGCCAAAAAACACTATATATATATATATATACAAACATATACAGTATAAGGGAAAATATAAAAAATATATAAATATATATTTAGAAAAAATATACTATATATATATACAATCCATGACAATTAAACACATATAGCCCTTGTGTTTCTACATCTTGTATCTTTAAAATATGCAGATTTAAGCAAAACAACAACAAGTTTTTACTGCAATGTGATTCATTGTCATGAATATTGAATATTTGGAGAGAAAAAAACTTACTTCATGCAAATATGATTTATTTATTGATTATTGTGTATTATTTTGGGGTGAGGTATGGCCTAGAAGTGTTTCCGCGTTTCTCGTGACGTCCCATGAAGGAGTCGTTTATAAACCACAAATATATAAATCTGTGAAAAGCCCCCGGGGGCTAATGCTTTATTATCAACACATGGCATATGCAAAGCTAATAATTAAAGAAAAGAAAAGCAAAGCAATCAATATATTAGAGAGGTGCGTGTTGTTTTCTGGGAAGAGAGAGAGCCTGCCGGAGCCGGCGTCTGTGAGGAGAGAGAGGGCGAGCGCGCGCGGGACTCCTTCATTCAGCGGTTGCCAGTTGTATAATGAGAGTGTCAGTGTGTGTTAGCGTGTCTGTCGACTGCTCGCTCGCTCCAGCTGTAGACAGCCCTCATTAGCCCAGTAATGGCATGCCGTAGGGCCTTTCACCACAGAAAGGTAAAGAGAGAGAGACACAGATTTTACAGTAAAATGAAGTCCTGCGGCAGAGAGGCGATATAAAGGCCAGCGAGACAGATCCGCCCCGGGGGACGCCGTCGCTACAGTCTATTAGCACATAATAAGATCAGCGGCAACATGACACAATTACACCCGCCCACAAATTAAAAACCAACAAACTGCTGTGTAAATGAATTAGCAGCCGTGCGCGATTGCATCTTTTAAGTGTTTACACAAATGACGCGATTACACCCGTTCGTCACATCGGTTAGCGGTTCAGCGCTCGGTCAGGATACACGGCTGCGTCGGGTCAGTGCCATTCGCCTCTAAACACATTGTTAATTAAGAGATTCATTCTGGGTTTGATGAAGAATGTGGCGACGCCGGTTGCTTATAATTGAGCTGATTAATTGTTGTTCCTCAGATAAGGCCGTGCTAGATGCACTTCTAGAGCCGACTGCCTCTCACTCGGCATTCAGGAGCGACGCTGTTTTCTCTTTTCTCATTTCCAGACACAAATGCCAGAGAAGTGTGGCGCGCTCGGCCCCGATCGGCCTGTCGAGATACGGTTGAGATGGGATGATAAGAAGGTCAATGAGGTCAGACACACACCAGAGAAAACAGACCCGCACGGATCCAAGCTTTTTACCACGACTCTACACAAACATACATGTGCATGAAGACCTGTGTGTGTGTGTGTGTGTGTGTGTGTGTGTGTGTGTGTGTGTGTGTGTGTGTGTGTGTGTGTGTGTGTGTGTGTGTGTGTGTGTGTGTGTGTGTGTGTGTGTGTGCGTGCGTGTGTGTGTGTGTGTGTGTGTGTGTGTGTGTGTGCGTGCGTGCGTGTGTGTGTGTGTGTGTGCGTGTGTGTGTGTGTGTGTCCACAATACCCAAAAATAATACTATAGTAGTACTATGGTGCATATTCAAAATACCCTGGTATTACCATGGTTGCTTGCCAAGAAAAATAGTATAGTAGTACTGGTGCATCTCCAAAAAAATACGGTCACACTTTAGATTGGAGTCTAATTCTTACTAACTATTAACTACGACTTTTGCCTCATTAAACTCAAGGTAGTTGTTAAAGGTCCTGTTCTTCGTGATCCCATTTTTTAAACTTAAGCTAGTGTGTAATGTTGCTGTTAGAGCGTAAATAATACCTGTAAAATTATAAAGTTCAATGCCAAGCGAGATATTTGATTTAACAGAAGTCTTCTTTCAAAGCCTACAGCGAACGGCCGGTTCGGACTACATCCTCTATTTCCTGCTTTAATGACGTCATTAGAACAGATTTTTGACTAAGCTCCGCCCACAGGAATACACACAAAAAGGGGGCGTGGTCTTGTTGCGCTCCTACAGAGAAGAGGAAGAGTTGCGTTTGTAGAGTGTGTTTGTCGCCATGTCGTCGAGACGCTGTTATTTTCATCCCGGAGTTTACAATAACACTGAGCGCATGCATCTCCACGTTACGGTAAGAGGCGTGACCTTTCCGGGCAACGTGCGCTAATGCTGTCCAATCACAACACAGGAACCGCTGGCCCAATCAGAACTCGTTACGTATTTCTGAAGGAGGGACTTCATAGAACAAGGAAGTCATCAGCCCGTTTTTAGGACAGTGTAAACAGCGGTATACAGATGAGTACATTTTGTGAAAAATACTGTTTTTTTTACACGCGAAACATGAACACATGTTATATTGCACACTGTAAACACAATCAAAGCTTCAAAACCACAGGAAAAACGGGACCTTTAAGTTTCGGTCTCGGGTGGATTAAGGGATGTAGAATATGTTCATGCAGAATAAGGCATTATGTGCTAATAAACCTCCAATATCCTAATCATATGCATGATAATAAGCAACTAGTTAATAGTGAGAATTGGACCCTGAAGTGTTACCAACGATACTAATGGGGCATGTCTAAAATACCCTGGTATAACCGTGGTGCCTCGCCAATAAAAACTATACTGTAGTAGTACTATAGTATTTAAGCGGTACAGCAACGCCAAGGTCACGGGGTCGATTCTTAAGGAAAGCAAGAACTGATCAAATGTAATGAATGTAATGGATAAAAGTGTCTTCCAAAATGCATAAATATAAACGCATACATGGGTATGTCCAAAATACCATGATAGTACCATTGTATTTTGTTTTGTATTTGAAATGCACAAGTATCAAAAGTTTACATTGCTATACCATGGTAAATATTAAGGTATTACAGTATTACCATGTGATACTATAACTGTACCATGGTACTTTTCTGAAGGATCGTGGTACTTTGATTTAAACCATAGCAATATCATTTACTATGGTAAATTATCAAAAACATGAGACATTTTTTTATTATATTTAGTGTTTTTGGACATTTGGAGTATCATATATACTCTATGCATGAATTTTATCAACATGGTAAATGCTGTTAATTGTTAAAGTACTTCTGAATTACCATGGTACCTCAACAGTACTTTTTGTAAGATGCAGTAAAATGCATAATACATATATATATATATATATATATGCATATATACTGCATGTATGTGCTAAATACAAAAAACATATGTGTGTGTGTGTGTGTGTGTGTACTTAACTATATTTTGTGGACAAATTTGTACCCAGAAGTGTAAAAACCTGAGAAATTACCAAAAAAAACACGATAGAACCATGCAACTTTTTTTGTAATTGTAATTTGATTTACATATTCATGAACCACGGCACTTTTATGATACGATGCTTCAAAGATCATGATTATTCCCATGTCATGTTGTGTGTGTGTGTGTGTGTGTGTGTGTGTGTGTGTGTGTGTGTTGGAGAGGACAGGGTTAAAGCTCTTATCTCGATGCACCAGAACACATTCCTCTATGAGGCCACAGTTTGCTAGTTTCCTGCCTTCTGCCCATTGCCCTATTTTTACCCCATCTTTACCCTCGTACCCTCCACAGCTTTTTCCTCCACACACACACAAGCACTTCCTGCGATTCACACACGGCTACTGTGTTGTTTTAAAGGGTTATAACCTGTGCCAAAGCAACGCCAGCTTCACCGCGCCAGAGGAAATGTTGTGTGTACGGAACGTCTTTGAAATGACATATACGTTTGATTTTGATGTATACAGTATCGTGTTCAGAGTCTCCTCTACTGTAAACTAACCTGCCAAACGAATTTGCCCTTTGAAATGAACATCCCTTTACAATCCGCTTCAGGCAGTCTTCTGAAAAACCTGAGAGCATCAAGGTCTTTTTCATACGCCAGAAATGTCATCTTCTTACTGAGTGACTAACCAAAACCAGATTAGTAGGAAAATAAAATGAATAATGCATTCTCAATGATTTTAAAAACTAATTAAGCACCATTGAGAGCCCAACAGTGATTCATTGCAGTGAATCACTTCAAATTGAGTGAATCAGTTAATTGAGTTTAAACTCTGATTCAACGATTCATTAAAATGTCTTAAAGTCCCCCTGTAGTCAATTTGATCACTTTTTGATATCAAAAATAATACAAATATTTTTATAAAAAATGTCTTCATGCCTTCTTGAATGTAACTCGACACCCTTGCCTGATTTAGTATACGCGGTTCTATGAATATGCAAATGAGCCCCGCCTCCACTCACTCACTCACTCAGAGATCCACTGGTTGACGATCACACAATCATAAACATTAAAAGCTGGATTTTCACCTCAGGTGGACTTTAAGTAAATTACTATGATTATCGACTGTTGATATACTAGCGCTTATGTTTTACAGGAATTTCCTTGCATAAAGCATTTTTGTGTAAAGACTGTAAAGAAAAAATAACATTTGTAAGCTATATATATATATCACATTTTAGATGTAACTTTTGACATTGTCCAGCCCTAATGGTGTAGTTTTACTGTAGTTAGTACAGTAATATTTTTATACTGTTCCTCCTCGATGACAGTTCTCTAAAATCACATCTCGTCTTGATTCACTGAAGTGTGTCTGTGGCAGTTTTGCGGGGACGAAAAGGAGAAGAGAGATGGTTAAGAGCTGTGTGAATGTGACATTAGCGGTGGCGGATCACTGGTCAGAGTTCAGACGTACACAAAGACACGAGTGAGAATGAAATGAAGGAAAACACTCGCAGTGGAAGCACATATACTGAAGCGAAGGCATCCTTACAGTGACAGATCTCTCTATCTGAGATGTCTCCCGCAACATATGTTAATCCTTTTAAGGCTGTACATGGGTTGGCACACTTTGGAGTTTAAACTTTTAATTCTATATACTCCAACGCGTGAGCTTCGTTCATTAGAAACTCGTCTTTTAACTCACTTACGAATGATGCTTTTTATTCAAAGCTATTGGTAATTCTTTACTAATCGAGATAAGGCAAGCAAAATCTCTTAGCATCTTTAAATGTTACCTTTGGGCAGCTTTTAGTTGACTATTTGTGTACATTTTTCATTGTGCATGGTGTATTTTGTTGCTTTAATTTTCATTTTATATCGTGGATTATTTTATGGAGCCGCACGGGTATATCTGTGGCAATAGCAACTATACAGTGTATGGGTCAAAATTATCCATTTTTCTTTTATGCCAAAAATCATGAGGATATTAAGATCATGTTCCATGAAGATATTTAGTAAATGTCGACCAAATAATGTCCTATCCTAACAAACCACACATCAATGGAAAGATGATTTATTCAGCTTTCAGATTATGCGTAAATCTCAATTTCATAAAATTGACCCATGTGACTGGTTTTGTGGTCCAGGGTCACATTTGGTGTATTTTTTTATTTGTTTCTGTAGAGCGCTTTGAGATGTACAGTTAAAGGCGCTATAGAAATAAAGATTATTATTATTATTATTAATGAGCAATGGCATGACCATCTGATGTTGTCATTTTACCACGGTAAAGCCACAGTGTGGGATGTTTTACTGCATTACTCAGATCCTCTTACAGTCTCCGTTCACAGCCAGACAGGTTACACACACATACACACACACACACACAGCAGGTCAAGTCACAAACGGCGAAAGTCAATAGAAACACAAGATGATTTGAAATGCGAGTTAATAATGAATAACACTCTATAGGCTGGCGCTGGAGGAAATCACGTTTGGGGAATTGAGAAATGAATCTATTTTTCACTGAAGGACATAAAACACAAAGCAGAAGTTGTGAATCCGCTTCCCCATTGACGACGGGTCGCTGGTGTTTAATCTGCTCATCAGAAGTGCTTTCGAAGATCCGGCGGCCACGGCTTTTGTGTGTAACCAAGGTCCCGCGGGTCTTACATGGTATCACACGCTTTATTGACAGTAAACGGCATAAAAAAAAATATATTTTAAAAACGTTTACATAAAAAGTATTTTTAATATTTAGAATTAGCTTTTATATTTTCAGTTTTTGCTATATGCTTTTGACATTTTGTATTTTTATGTAGCTTTAATGTATTGTTATTTCAATTTGACCATCTTCTGATGAAAAACGTTTAAAGGTGAAGTGTATCCAGACAGGTTTCCCTGAACACGCCCCAACGTCTGCCATTGGTCAAGCACAAAATGTAGCCCCGCCCCAAACTCGCCCAATTGGTTGAGTCAATGTTACTGTGCCAGACCCGCTAAAACAAACTCTGCGCTGGGAAATGTGAACGGATTTTAACATAATTCACACACAATCACCTTTCATGATTAAAAAATAGTTATTTTATACAGATTTAATGTATTTTAGGCCTGGAGAACAGTTTCTCCTTCTGTTTAATCTACCATTTAAGTGACGACTGCTCGTGAATGACATGCAAAAACACCACAAGATCATTTTACACACTTATTCATATCCCAGTCATCATCCGTAGCGATGTTAAAAGTTTTGTGTCAAAGAGAAAAGTTGTCGGCCAATGCTGATAACTAAAAACGCCAAATATCATCATGCTTTTGGCCTAGTTATATATGCGCTGAGTTCATCTCCATGTGGATATGTGCATGCATGTGTGTGTTACTGTAATTATGTGGCTGTGTCTTTGCGAGAGAGAGAGCCACCTGGTGAGCTGTTATAGGGGAGAACAGTGGGGTCATTGTGTGTGTGTGCTGGGTGATACAGGCTGAGTGACCCATTTACACACACACACACACACACACACACACACACACACACACACACACAAGAGCCCACTATGTGTAAGACATCTGGAGGGCCTCAAACAGACGAGCATGACTACATACAACTGCATGAAAAGATACACACACAGGCAGACACTTAAACACACAAAGACAAGACAGACAAACACAAAAACCCTCTTTCCCACAGTATATGTCACTTACACACTCACGGTTAAACATGGAATAGAAAATATCCTACTAAAGGAGACATGAGTTTTTCAAGCCAGTCTAATAATCGACGACGTTTAAATTGCATCTTTGCATGTCTTATTTATTATAGTATGATGCAATTGTCTTAACTCTGAATGCTTCATTGACAATAATGCATTGCTTAAAATCTGAGACAAATGCAAGTGTCATTTTATGCATATGAAGTGTTGGTAGTTAATATGCTAGTGTACTCCAAAACCACTAATAAAATAAACAGGTAATACTTTATTTTACAGTGTCCGTTGCATATGTTACTATAATAACAGTAGATTTTGCATGCAACTAACCCTCAATCCCTATAGTAAGTACATGCAGTTAATTATTAGCACTTAAATGTATAATTACACAGTAACAAGGACACCTTAAAATAAAGTGTCAGATATGCACATTTAAAATGTACAGTATTTCTCTTCTAAGACAACGGACCAAACTGTTATATATGCAAATGCATTTTTCAACTCTAGGAAAATGGACCAAAAATACTGATGATTCATGTTGCATTTGCATATTGTAATCCTAATACATATTGCATATTGTGACCCTAATAAACCAGAAAGAAGCCCAGAGGACATGTGTGTGTACAGAGACATACTGACGCATCACATTCCTCAATCTCTGCTCATAAAATCATCCTGTACTCCTCAAATGCATCTCTCAGAACGTTAAAGTATGTAGATAACAAGAACATCATAGGGTTCCTGTGTATGCTTCAAATATACAGCAATACTCCTGATACGCCTCACAAAAAATACTATATATATATATATATATATATACACTCTAAAAAATGCTGGGTTGTTTCAACCCAATTTTGGGTAAAATATGGACAAACCCAAACATTGGGTTAAAAATGTAATGTAAAATTTTAACCCAACGGCTGGGTTTGTCCATATTTTACCCAAAATTGGGTTGAAACGTATGCATATATGCATGGTGCACATCCAAAAAAAAAAAAAAATCTGAATATAAAAAAAGAAATATATAAAAAAAACTTCATAGAATTAACGTGATACTACTTTTTTTATGGCACATATTCAAAAATAGACCATGGTGCATATCAAAAAAGCACAAAACCATGGTACTACTATGGTACATGCATAAAAACGATGCAATATTGGCCAAAATGTGCATATAAGCTGATATGCAGACTGTGGTCGGAGAGTTTCTGCAGGTCACTGATGAACAGATTGTGTATTGTGTAAGCCAGTGTAATCAAGGCATCATATCTGACTGCAGATCGAGTTACAGTACGGCTGAAAAGCATCTGCTGGAGACACTCCTCATATATGTTGTAAAACATGTGTTGTTCATTAAAGTGAGATCCTGAGGTCATTAAACCTGATGCACACTGATCAAAAACCGTGCAGTGAAGTCGAAATATGTTTAGTCTGTAGACGACGACTCTCAGTTGTTTACCGGTCGAGAGAAGAGAACAAAGACGGGCTTTGGGTTAAACACACAACGTGGAGAGTTGAAGGTCGTGACCCGCACACATCTCGTGGATCAGCGAACGGAGCGCTGTCAGTGTGTTGTGACGGTTCTGCCCCAAAATCTCCAAACACAAGAGATGTTTCTGGCATCTTGCTTTCAGAACGTAATCAGATTCCGGCCGGCGGAATAAATCAAATTTGCGGTGGCCGAAAACAATCAGACGGCGGCTCGTTCTCGGTTCCGTATAATCAATTGACTTAATAAAACAAAATGTGTAAATTCACTAAACGATTTAGCCGGAATTATCGTGGCTAATCACAGAGGATTACTACAATAACTCATTGCGTTTGTAACGACTGCCAGCGCTGTTGTGTTTCGCTGCAAAGTCCCAGAAGAACGAGTGGGATTTGAAGTTGCTGTTCACAGAAAGCTGAATGAATGTAGTCGGGATTCGCCTCTGGATATACCGTAATACTAAATGATATCATGGCCTCTGGATATAAACAACTGAGCTCCAGTGCTTACAGTGTGTGTGTGTGTGTGTGTGTGTGTGTGTGTGTGTGTGTGTGTGTGTGTGTGTGTGTGTGTGTGTGTGTGTGTGTGTGTTTTGAAACAGACATACTACAACGTTTGTTCTGCTTTCAGACTCTTCTTTAAGTGTGTGTGTCATTCTGAATGTATCTAATGTGATCAAACCGCTGTCCTAACACACTACATATACTTCAGTGTGTATTTCCTGCATGCATTTCCTAAAATGTGCAGCATGCAACCCGAGCACAATGCCAGAATGCAATGCAAACAGGAAGTGATGTCAACTGTGCATTTAACATGATGCATGTTGCATGGATATGCATATAATTGCATGCATGCCATTTGCTATATGCATCACATGCAATATATAAGTGATAATTGTGCACACTACGGCTGAAATGCACAATTCTACACCGGTATTCAGTTTCAAACTACATATTCTACAGTGTGCATTTCATAAAATGTGCAGCATGCAACACGAGCACAATGCCAGAATGCAATGCAAACAGGAAGTGATGTCAACTGTGCATTCAACATCTCCCTAATAACTAAAAGTAAAGATCTTTTCATACAAAAATGTATTAAAAATACTGTTTTTATGGTAACACTTTGCAATAAGGTTCATTAGTTAACTACCTTAGATAACATTAACTAAGAATGAACAATACTACAGCATTTATTAATATAAGCTAATATTAATTACAACATTTACTAATACATTATTAAAATCAAAGGTTGTATTTGCTAACATTATTTAATGCACTGTGAACTAACATGAACAAACAATAAACAGCTGGATGTATTATTAACTAACATTAACAAAGATGAGTAAATACTGTAACATATGTATTGCTAATTGTTAGTTTATATTAGTTAATACACTAACTAATGTTAACTAATTATCCGGTGCTTTAATTTCAGAAATGCATGTTGCATGCATATGCATATAACTGCATGCACGCCATTTGTCATATGCATCACATGCAATATATAAGTGATATCATTTTGAAATTCACTCCAAACCCAGCCGTGGCTCTACAGGTGGCAGCAGTTGTACGTCTTAATAAAGGCTAATATTAGCAACAGAAAAAAACAGTGAGTGAGTGAAAGAACGAAAGAGGGCAGAGGTCGACGTTCTATTAAAACTAATTCCAGCAGCAGCAGCGCCAGCGTCAGCCCGACTCGCTAGACTTTCACTCGAGCTCGTAAACGTGTCGCTGCAGACCGGCCATATTTAGACAGGTTTAACACAACCCGCTCTGCTCCACCACATGCCTTTAAAGAACAAGAGTCGAGCGAGTGAGCTGAGGTAAAGCACTAATGCCGTAACGTTGCACTGACACAAGCTCGTCGCGGTGACGAACACTTTGTTTGAGATTTTGTTTGAGAAGAAGCTTACTTTCACACACATGGTTTTTCTTGTAACACCAAAAAAGTCACTTTAGTTGTGCCTCATCTACCTCATCTATCATCCTGCAATATATCAGCAACAATAGTTTTTATTTCATAAGTAATTATACATAATTGAACATATTAACCGAAAAGTTGAAGCCTTTTTTACTTAAACTTTTTTGCATAACTATCATTTTCACTAACGAATTGAATATATATTAGGGCTGTCAAAAGATTAATCGCATCCAAAATAAAAGTTTGTGTTCACATAATATATGTGTGTGTACTGTGTATAATTATTATGTATAAATACACACACATTCATGTATATATTTAAGAAATATTTGCATTTTATTTGCATTTATATTTGCAATTTATATTATATATAAATATTTTATATATATAAAAAAAAAATTCTTAAATATATACATGATTGTGTGTGTTTTTATATATATATAAATAATTATACACCGTACACACACATATATTATGTAAACACAAACTTTTATTTTGAATGCGATTAATCGTGATTCATCTTTTGACAGCCCTAATATATATATATTTGTGGAAAAAAAATCTTTACATATATATATACAGTCCTGTCAAATTGATTCATCGTGATTAATCACATCTAACATAAAAGTTTGTGTATATATTATTATATTCAAATGTGTGTGTGTGTGTGTGTGTGTGTGTGTGTGTTTATATATATATATATACATACATACAGTATATTATATAGACAAACTTTTATGGTAAATGGGATTAATCATGATTAATCCATTTGACAGCACTATATGTGTGTGTGTGTGTGTGTGTGTGTGTGTGTGTGTGTGTGTGTGTGTGTGTGTGTGTGTGTGTGTGTGTGTGTGTGTTTTTATATATATATATATACATACAGTATATTATATAGGCAAACTTTTATGGTAAATGCGATTAATCCATTTGACAGCACTATATACAGTGTGTGTGTGTGTGTGTGTGTGTGTATATATATATACAGTAGTATACTGTGAACTGCTGATTTAAGCCATAATGGCACGTTTCACTTTAATGCACTTCCCCAACAATGAGGTTTGGGAGATTTCTGAGGACGAGCGGCACGTAAAGACGCTCTTAATGAGAGGTATGATGAGGGGAATACAGATATTGTTGTAAATCAAGGTCACAGGAGTAATATGTGCAGTTTGAGTGTGATTTGCTGGGGATGTGAGCTTATGATGAGCGCAGTGATGTTTGAAGGGTTTGGAGCGCCAGCTGTTACACTTCTAATCCCACATTCTCTCGATCCACTCCGTCATGACCGCTGGCTCTGCTTTTCTTTTTTTACTTTATTGCATTTCGCATGTCCTTATCTCACTCCATCTGTCCATTCTCTCATTCATGCCACTGTCTCTCTTTTCCCCTGCTTTATGAAGTCAAACCGGTACGGTACTCTTCAGTGGATCACAGGAGGAGATGATTAGTGCAATGTTTATGTCCATCTTTCACATACAGTGCAGTGAAATCAGAAAGCAATATTTTGTCAGACAAAAGCATATTCTGAAGTCATACGACCACAAATATGAGTCACTTATAAATCTCATCTGATTTCAAATCACTTTTTAATCTCATTTGCACTTACAAATAACAAACTTTGAGCGATTCCTTCTTGGATTCATGAAACAAGGCCTATATTTTTACATTTTTAAACATACTTTTGTATTCAGCTATTTAAACAGTCAAATGTTTAAACAGCAACTTATTTATCTTATATATAAATGATCCAATATATATTATTAGCATTTTTATATACAATTACATGCGTGTTTTACATTATTTTCAATGCAAATTAAATTGATCCAATATATTATTTACATTTTACACAGAATAACATACAATTTTACGTTTTTTAATGCAACTAATATGTTGGCTTACAGCTTATGAAAACCTTTTCAAGATATTCTAATTTTGAATTTGAGGTTTTCATAAGCTGTAAGCCATAATCATCAAAATTATAACAAATAAAAGCTTGAAAAATATCTCTTTTGCATGTAATGAGTCTATATAATATATTAGTTTCATCTTTTAAGTTGAATTACTGAAATAAATGAACTTTTGCACCATATTAAAAATTTAAATTTTAGAGTTTCATCTGTATATTATTTACATTTTTACATTCAATTGCATACAATTTCTACATGCAACTTCTCACTTAAATGTGCAACTTGAACGTGTCAGTGTCTCTCAGTCACAAAGCAGAAGACATATAGCGCACAGGTCACATGAACCACAGCTATGATTGCTTTCATTGCAGAAGAGCAGCGTGAACATCCAGCTAAACATCTCCTCTTGTGTTCTACAGACGAGAGAAAGCCTTACATGTTTGGAGCGACATGACAGGCGAGTACATGAAGACAGAAGCTTGATTTGTGTGTGAACTCTCTCTTTAACACAGATATTATTATGTGTTCTTTGTGTGTGTTTGCGGCACATGAAAGCTGTACCCCACGCATGCCCTCTGGGCTCTGGCACACATCCACGACTCCCTCAGCCTCTTTCTTCTTTCTCTCTCCATCTCCGCTTAAGCACACAGCATCCGCACACAGTGTCGTTCTCCGGGTGAGAGACGGCAGCTTTTGAGACACTTTTGATGCCCGATTTACCACGGTATGGCAGACTCAAAGATCCCATATACAAAAACAGAGAAAGCAACATCCTAAAACGCAGCATAACACGCCATACGCTGCGGCCTATCTGTAAAACACACACTCTGGACGGGTTATCTGTGCTTGTTGAATGTTTCACACACAATACACTAGTATGGTAACACTAGATGGTGTGGAAATCAGTGCCAGCCATCTCATTTGAATCACTGTGTCTATTGTACGCAAACACTGACTGTCTTTTGCATGCATTTAAAGTGTTCGACATCATATAACATGAAGACTATACTGTTTGTACAAGCAAAACATTGGTGCATTCAAATCACTGAATAAATATCCACCTAGCAACAGCAACCGGCCGAAAGTGACTTTTGCACGTTTATTTTGCTCAGGAAAAGCTTGAGTTCACAAACAATGCATGCACACTTGAGTCAAACGGGTTTGGTAATCTAGGATTAAAATCTGCATAATTTTGCATGTTTTTTTTCAGTGCATTAGATTCGGCCAGCCAGAACGCGTCTGTGCTGAGAGTGAATTTGGGCTGAAATGGTTTAAAAAGCTTGAGCTGATTTGACAGGACAAGTACACAGGAAAGCTATTACTGTGGCTGGTGTGAAGAGAACAGACTCAACGGCTACGTTTGCAGATGGCTTTTTTTCTCCAATGATTTCCTCTCGCTCTCTCTTCTCGTTTTAATCTCACCTCGAGCTGCACGAGACTCTTTATCTCACACCATAAAGCTGCAGTGTTTGTTTAAGGATGTGAGCTCACGACGACGACTCTGGACGAACAATCTGAGGCCATGGCGAGGTGAAATTAAGTCATATTTAGGAAACTGGACGCAACTATACATTAACCACATTACCAGCGTGATCTCATTCATATTCGGACAGTAGGTATTTGATCATGTTTGTGTTTGGATATGCACTATTAAAGTCCCTCTGTGGTGAAAATCAAGTTTGTAATGTTTATGTATATGTTTAGGTGATGTTTCTAATACACTCATTCTTCAGTCAACACTATTGCTGAGACATTTCTCCTTAAAACTGCACTTTATCAAAGCCCCTGTTTCCCACCATCACAAACAACTGACCAATCCCGTCACGAGGGAGGCGGAGCTTATCTTCAATGACTTTCTATGATGTTCAAATCATTTCTAAGACTGAGGATTGTCTGACTCTGAGGTGGCGAACGGGAACATGGTTTGTGTGACATTATTGGCATTTTGATAACGTATAGTCAAACCAAAAGGCTAATCAGATCAATTACATCCGTTACCATTAGAGAGTGATACATAAAACGCATTCATATTCTGATACATGGACTGTGTAATTCACTCTTCCTCTTCAGATTCTGTTTCAAACATTTATGGCTGAATTAAACCAATATTTCTACTTGCCATCAGGTAGTGTTTACAGTTGAGCGAGTGGATCTGAGCTGGTGTGAGTGAGTGGAGGCGGAGACTAATTTGCATATTCATGAACTCACATATACTAAGTGAACTAAGGGTGTAGAGTTACATTCAAGCTATTGTAGGGCATAAAAAAAAAACATTTAAATATGTCATTTTGATCATCAAAGATGAGTTTTAATGGATAAAATTAACTTCAGAGGATTTTAATCTATTTCAATGACAGAATCTGCAATATACT
>JARPMJ010009553.1:0-12500 GCA_033366665.1 Phoxinus dragarum
GTTCCCAGTCTGCGCCCCGGGCCTCTGTGTTTCCCAGTCTGCGCTCGGGCCTCTGTGTTCCCAGTCTGCGCCCCGGGCCTCTGTGTTCCCAGTCTGCACTCGGGCCTCTGTGTTCCCAGTCTGCGCCCCGGGGCCTCTGTGTTCCCAGTCTGCGCTCGGGCCTCTGTGTTCCCAGTCTGCGCTCGGGCCTCTGTGTTCCCAGTCTGCGCTCGGGCCTCTGTGTTCCCAGTCTGCGCCCCGGGCCTCTGTGTTCCCAGTCTGCACTCGGGCCTCTGTGTTCCCAGTCTGCGCCCCCGGGCCTCTGTGTTCCCAGTCTGCGCTCGGGCCTCTGTGTTCCCAGTCTGCGCTCGGGCCTCTGTGTTCCCAGTCTGCGCCCCGGGCCTCTGTGTTCCCAGTCTGCACTCGGGCTCTGTGTTCCCAGTCTACATTCTGCGAATAAAGCCTCTGTGTTCTGCTCTGCCGGATCCGGTAAGTCTGTCAGCTCGAACACCAGCCTCGCCTTCTCCAGTACTGTGGCCCAAGCTGATGGGTTCCACTGGGAGCCTCGGGATGTTTCCTCCACACAGGCCGGCCGTTGACAGACACCGGGGAAGGCCCAGCCACTTCCGAATGTAGTTGTTCGAATGTAGTGGACTGCTGATAAGGTGATGTCACACAGTTTGAGGGACCACAGCAAGCGATGGTACAAGGGGAATTGGTAACACCAGAGCTTTAGTTTGCCTTTAGAGATTGTCAACTGGACTCTCCCTGTGAAGGCCTCATCGGCACTGATCCTCCAACTCGTCTCCATAGCGGCGGGACTCCGATCTCCAACCAGACGGAACCGGATAATATTCTGATAGTTCCAAACCAACCTGACCTCTGACCTGTAATGCTGCCTGAATCATAATCATACACTAGGTTCACTGTCGCCTTTTTCCACCTTTGTTGTCATTGGCTTTTAGCTTGCTTAGTTGGGGACATTAAATGTAACATTAAATTTAATATTCAACAATATTATTGATCTCCTGCATTGACAGCATTATATGAGAACTGACCTGAGCTGGACGATGACATGGTTTTCTCCAGAGCGGATATATATATATATATATATATATATATATATATATATATATATATATATATATATATATATATAAATGAATAAATAACTTTTTTTTAAACAAAAATGAGCCATCACTGAACTTACTTAAGCTGGACTGTGACGCTATTCTCTTCTAGACACAAACTCTGTTGCATTATTTTCCTGTTGTCTTTGTAAATCTGCTTTGAAAACAGTCAATATTGCGTCTAAATGTAAGTGACTTAATTTTGACTGTTTATTGAACTGTTGTATGAAATCAATGTCACATTTTCAATCATGATGGTATTCAGGAAAACTGCACTCATCGAGGATGTTGCTTAACTGCATTCATATGTTAAAAATATATAAACTCTTTTGTACATAAAAATGTATAAAAACATTTTAAATTTTTATTGGCAGTATTTTGTTAACGGAGTTTCTGTGTGGTGAGCATTTGTTTCCATTTCTCCTCATGAGGCTGTGAGAGCCTCAACATCACAACCTTGTTACCGTCAGTAATACATTTACATTTATTATCCACTAACGATCGCAACTAATAAATGTAATACAATCAGAGTCATTCTCTCATTTTAGTGATTCCCTGGTTATTTTTTTGTTATTGACATTTTAATCCGGCTACTTGTCCAGCCGGGCAAATTAAAATTCTCTTTTGCTCGCCCCTTCAAAGAATCCATTTGTCCTGGACAAGCATTAACGTCGAGCCCTGACACGCAGGGGAACGGACTCAGTCGCGCTAATCCCGTGTTTCCTTCTGTGTCCCAGCTGTGTCCCTCAGAGAGTCTGCGCTCACACAGCTTCTGGAGAAGAGGAGACTCCAGGCCAAGCGTCTGAGCGAGCCGGTGCTGTCCAGAACCAGTCGTCAGGAGGAGCCGGAGCTGTCCAGAACCAGTCGTCAGGAGGAGCCGGTGCTGTCCAGAACCAGTCGTCAGGAGGAGCCGGTGCTGTCCAGAACCAGTCGTCAGGAGGAGCCGGAGCTGTCCAGAACCAGTCGTCAGGAGGAGCCGGAGCTGTCCAGAACCAGTCGTCAGGAGGAGCCGGAGCTGTCCAGAACCAGTCGTCAGGAGGAGCCGGAGCTGTCCAGAACCAGTCGTCAGGAGGAGCCGGAGCTGTCCAGAACCAGTCGTCAGGAGGAGCTGGAGCTGTCCAGAACCAGTCGTCAGGAGGAGCCGGAGCTGTCCAGAACCAGTCGTCAGGAGGAGCCGGTGCTGTCCAGAACCAGTTGTCAGGAGGAGCCGGTGCTGTCCAGAACCAGTCGTCAGGAGGAGCCGGAGCTCCCGTCGGATCACCAGCACATGGAGGGACACCACCTGCACCTGTCCAGCTGCCACGAGTGCCTGGAGCTGGAGAACAGCACCATCCAGTCGGTCCGGTTCGCATCCGCCGAGAACATCCCGGACCTGGCGGTCGACGGCGCCGAGAACATCCCGGATCTCCCAGACGAGGAGGAGAACATCCCGGACCTGCCGGACTCTGAGAGCGTGCGGCTGAGGTCCGGCGGGAAGCCTCCTAACGTGCTGGTGTTCAACGGGCGGCTGTGATCTTCAGTACCGCAGGATCCGCTCGCTCCTGACAGAGGTCCTGGACCCGGAGAGCTACACCATCTACCCTCTCCGCCCGCAGCCGGCGCTGAGTGAGCCCTGGCCCGAGAACACACTCCTGCTGGTGCTCGGCACCGGCCCGCTCACGCCCTCAGCTGATCCTGGTGTTCCTGGCGTTTCTGAGCCGGGGCGGGCGTGTGCTGGGCCTGTCCTGCTCCCTGTGTCCTGCTGGAGTGACCCTGAGGCCCCGGGCCCCGCCGGAGGAGCAGATCTGCAGACTGAGCTTCACCCGGGCTGACGGCACCGAGCTGCGCATGAGTGTGGTGTCCAGCGGGAGTGTGTACGAGCGTGAGGAGGGGGGCGCTGAGGTGGAGCTGTGGGGAGAGATCACCGAGCAGGACCAGCCCGAGATGGCCATCGTACGCCTGACCCACGGACCCGACAGCGGACAGGCCGTTCTGAGTCAGGTGACCCAGCACTTCACTAATTACTGTTCATTTTATTCCTTTTTCAAATTCCATTTTTCCCATTTTAACCTGTTAAAGGGCTCATCGGATACAAAATTCACTTTTATATGGTGTTTGTGTGTGGACACAGGTGTGCGTCTCTTGTGTTGTGTGTTGGACACATATGTGAGTCTCCTACTGTGTCCAACACACTCAACACAAATGTGCATCTCCTCTTGTGTTCAGGTGCGTTTGGAAGCGGATCCAGATGTTCATGATGCTCAGGGTTTCTCCGAGCTGAAGATGAGCAACTCTCTTCGCTACGAGGTTCTGACGGAGATCCTGAGGACTCTGGGTCTGAGCTGTGAGCGGAGCACTGTGCCGACACACACCCCCGATATACCTGCTCATCACACACCAGGTGACCCCCACACACACACCCCGATATACCTGCTCATCACACACCAGGTGACCCCCACACACACACCCCGATATACCTGCTCATCACACACCAGGTGACCCCCACACACACACCCTGATACACCTGCTCTACACACACCCCGATATACCTGCTCTACACACACACCCCGATATACCTGCTCTACACACACACCCCGATATACCTGCTCTACACACACACCCGATATTCGATATACAAATCTAAGAACCGTTTTTAAAATTGTTAATAATATTGCTCCACCTTCAATGAAAAAATTCATAAAACTTTATTCGGAACAAACGAACCGAACATCCCCGCTCCACTGCTCAGAGAAATTGTGCTATCCCGAAAAGATCCTCTGCCTTTGCACAGAAAGCCTTCTCTTTTAAAACCATTAAACAATGGAATCAACTTCCAGACAGTCTAAAGTTGTCTGTAGATCTCAATAATTTCTCTAGAAACTTAAAGAAATACATTCTCGATAACCAGCTGTGTCAGCATCAGCACACTTAAAGTATACAAATGTAATATTGAAAGTAATTGTTGTTTTTTTTGTTTTGTTTTTTTTGTTTTTTTTATTGTTGTATATATTTTAGGCTGTTATGTTTTTTGGTTAGTTTTTCATTTAAACATCTAGTTTTAAATGATCATAGTTTAGCTAATATTGCATGTATTTGTTAGTGCTACTGACAGTTATTTGCAATGTAATGTTTTAATATTGTGTGCACCTGCCCGGGGACTGCAGATGGAAAATAGCATTAGCTAACTCTGGTACAAAACATCTTCTCGTAAGATTAATGTATTTTGTACATTGTCCCTGACAAATAAACAAATTAAATAAAATAAATAAATATACCTGCTCTACACACACACCCGATATACCTGCTCTACACACACACCCGATATACCTGCTCTACACACACACACGATATACCTGCTCTACACACACACCCCGATACACCTGCTCTACACACACCCCCGATATACCTGCTCTACACACACACCCCCATACACCTGCTCTACACACACACCCCCGATACACCTGCTCTACACACACCCCCGATATACCTGCTCTACACACACACACGATATACCTGCTCTACACACACACCCCGATACACCTGCTCTACACACACCCCCGATATACCTGCTCTACACACACACACGATATACCTGCTCTACACACACACCCGATACACCTGCTCTACACACACCCCCGATATACCTGCTCTACACACACACCCGATACACCTGCTCTACACACACCCCCGATACACCTGCTCTACACACACACCCCGATATACCTGCTCTACACACACACCCGATACACCTGCTCTACACACACACCCGATACACCTGCTCTACACACACACCCCGATATACCTGCTCTACACACACACCCGATATACCTGCTCTACACACACACCCGATATACCTGCTCTACACACACACCCGATATACCTGCTCTACACACACACCCCGATATACCTGCTCTACACACACACCCGATATACCTGCTCTACACACACACCCGATATACCTGCTCTACACACACACCCGATATACCTGCTCTACACACACACCCGATATACCTGCTCTACACACACACCCGATATACCTGCTCTACACACACACCCGATATACCTGCTCTACACACACACCCCGATATACCTGCTCTACACACACACCCGATATACCTGCTCTACACACACACCCGATATACCTGCTCTACACACACCCCCCGATATACCTGCTCTACACACACACCCGATATACCTGCTCTACACACACACCCCGATATACCTGCTCTACACACACACCCGATATACCTGCTCTACACACACACCCGATATACCTGCTCTACACACACACCCGATACACCTGCTCTACACACACACCCGATACACCTGCTCTACACACACACCCGATACACCTGCTCTACACACACCCCCGATACACCTGCTCTACACACACCCCGATACACCTGCTCTACACACACACCCCGATATACCTGCTCTACACACACACCCCGATACACCTGCTCTACACACACACCCCGATATACCTGCTCTACACACACACCCCCGATATACCTGCTCTACACACACACCCGATACACCTGCTCTACACACACACCCCGATACACCTGCTCTACACACACACCCCGATATACCTGCTCTACACACACACCCCGATACACCTGCTCTACACACACACCCCCGATACACCTGCTCTACACACACACCCCGATACACCTGCTCTACACACACACCCCGATACACCTGCTCTACACACACACCCCCGATACACCTGCTCTACACACACACCCCCGATACACCTGCTCTACAAACACCCCCGATACACCTGCTCTACACACACACCCCCGATACACCTGCTCTACACACACACCCCCGATACACCTGCTCTACACACACACCCCCGATACACCTGCTCTACACACACACCCCCGATACACCTGCTCTACACACACACCCCGATACACCTGCTCTACACACACCCCCGATATACCTGCTCTACACACACCCCCGATATACCTGCTCTACACACACACCCCCGATACACCTGCTCTACACACACCCCCGATATACCTGCTCTACACACACCCCCGATATACCTGCTCTACACACACACCCCCGATACACCTGCTCTACACACACACCCCCGATACACCTGCTCTACACACACACCCCCGATACACCTGCTCTACACACACACCCCGATACACCTGCTCTACACACACCCCCGATACACCTGCTCTACACACACCCCCGATACACCTGCTCTACACACACACCCCGATATACCTGCTCTACACACACACCCCCATACACCTGCTCTACACACACACCCCGATATACCTGCTCTACACACACACCCCGATATACCTGCTCTACACACACACCCCGATATACCTGCTCTACACACACACCCCGATATACCTGCTCTACACACACACCCCGATATACCTGCTCTACACACACACCCCGATATACCTGCTCTACACACACACCCCCGATATACCTGCTCTACACACACACCCCGATATACCTGCTCTACACACACACCCCGATATACCTGCTCTACACACACACCCCGATATACCTGCTCTACACACACACCCCGATACACCTGCTCTACACACACACCCCGATACACCTGCTCTACACACACTCCCCGATACACCTGCTCTACACACACACCCCGATACACCTGCTCTACACACACCCCGATACACCTGCTCTACACACACACCCCGATATACCTGCTCTACACACACACCCCGATATACCTGCTCTACACACACACCCCGATATACCTGCTCTACACACACCCCGATATACCTGCTCTACACACACCCCGATATACCTGCTCTACACACACCCCGATATACCTGCTCTACACACACCCCGATATACCTGCTCTACACACACCCCGATATACCTGCTCTACACACACCCCGATACACCTGCTCTACACACACAGCCCGATACACCTGCTCTACACACACACCCCGATATACCTGCTCTACACACACACCCCGATATACCTGCTCTACACACACACCCCGATATACCTGCTCTACACACACACCCCGATATACCTGCTCTACACACACACCCAATATACCTGCTCTACACACACACCCCGATACACCTGCTCTACACACACACCCCGATACACCTGCTCTACACACACTCCCCGATACACCTGCTCTACACACACACCCCGATACACCTGCTCTACACACACCCCGATACACCTGCTCTACACACACACCCCGATATACCTGCTCTACACACACACCCCGATATACCTGCTCTACACACACCCCGATATACCTGCTCTACACACACCCCGATATACCTGCTCTACACACACCCCGATATACCTGCTCTACACACACCCCGATATACCTGCTCTACACACACCCCGATATACCTGCTCTACACACACCCCGATACACCTGCTCTACACACACACCCCGATATACCTGCTCTACACACACACCCGATATACCTGCTCTACACACACAGCCCGATATACCTGCTCTACACACACAGCCCGATATACCTGCTCTACACACACCCCGATACACCTGCTCTACACACACCCCGATATACCTGCTCTACTCACACACCCCGATACACCTGCTCTACACACACACCCCGATATACCTGCTCTACACACACGCCCGATATACCTGCTCTACACACAGCCCGATATACCTGCTCTACACACAGCCCGATATACCTGCTCTACACACACGCCCGATATACCTGCTCTACACACACAGCCCGATATACCTGCTCTACACACACCCCGATACACCTGCTCTACACACACACCCCGATATACCTGCTCTACACACACCCCGATATACCTGCTCTACACACACCCCGATATACCTGCTCTACACACACCCCGATACACCTGCTCTACACACACACCCCGATATACCTGCTCTACACACACACCCCGATATACCTGCTCTACACACACACCCTGATATACCTGCTCTACACACACACCCCGATATACCTGCTCTACACACACACCCGATATACCTGCTCTACACACACACCCCGATATACCTGCTCTACACACACACCCCGATATACCTGCTCTACACACACAGCCCGATATACCTGCTCTACACACACACCCCGATATACCTGCTCTACACACACAGCCCGATACACCTGCTCTACACACACACCCCGATACACCTGCTCTACACACACACCCCGATATACCTGCTCTACACACACAGCCCGATATACCTGCTCTACACACACACCCCGATATACCTGCTCTACACACACACCCGATATACCTGCTCTACACACACACCCGATATACCTGCTCTACACACACACCCCGATATACCTGCTCTACACACACACCCCGATATACCTGCTCTACACACACAGCCCGATATACCTGCTCTACACACACACCCCGATACACCTGCTCTACACACACACCCCGATATACCTGCTCTACACACACACCCGATACACCTGCTCTACACACACACCCCGATACACCTGCTCTACACACACACCCCGATATACCTGCTCATCACACACAGCCCGATACACCTGCTCTACACACACAGCCCGATACACCTGCTCTACACACACCCCGATACACCTGCTCTACACACACACCCGATACACCTGCTCTACACACACACCCCGATATACCTGCTCTACACACACAGCCCGATATACCTGCTCTACACACACACCCCGATATACCTGCTCTACACACACAGCCCGATATACCTGCTCTACACACACAGCCCGATATACCTGCTCTACACACACACCCCGATATACCTGCTCTACACACACAGCCCGATATACCTGCTCTACACACACACCCCGATATACCTGCTCTACACACACACCCGATATACCTGCTCTACACACACACCCCGATATACCTGCTCTACACACACACCCCGATATACCTGCTCTACACACACAGCCCGATATACCTGCTCTACACACACACCCCGATATACCTGCTCTACACACACACCCCGATATACCTGCTCTACACACACACCCGATACACCTGCTCTACACACACACCCCGATATACCTGCTCTACACACACACCCCGATATACCTGCTCTACACACACACCCGATATACCTGCTCTACACACACACCCGATACACCTGCTCTACACACACACCCCGATATACCTGCTCTACACACACACCCCGATATACCTGCTCTACACACACACCCCGATATACCTGCTCTACACACACAGCCCGATATACCTGCTCTACACACACACCCGATACACCTGCTCTACACACACACCCCGATATACCTGCTCTACACACACACCCCGATACACCTGCTCTACACACACACCCCGATACACCTGCTCTACACACACACCCCGATATACCTGCTCTACACACACCCCCGATACACCTGCTCTACACACACCCCCGATACACCTGCTCTACACACACACCCGATACACCTGCTCTACACACACACCCCGATACACCTGCTCTACACACACCCCGATACACCTGCTCTACACACACACCCGATACACCTGCTCTACACACACACCCCGATATACCTGCTCTACACACACACCCCGATATACCTGCTCTACACACACACCCCGATATACCTGCTCTACACACATAGCCCGATATACCTGCTCTACACACACACCCGATACACCTGCTCTACACACACACCCCGATACACCTGCTCTACACACACACCCCGATACACCTGCTCTACACACACACCCCGATACACCTGCTCTACACACACACCCCGATATACCTGCTCTACACACACCCCCGATACACCTGCTCTACACACACCCCCGATACACCTGCTCTACACACACACCCGATACACCTGCTCTACACACACACCCCGATATACCTGCTCATCACACCAGGTGACCCACACACACACACACACCCCGATACACCTGCTCTACACACACACCCCGATATACCTGCTCTACACACACACACCCCGATACACCTGCTCTACACACACACCCCGATACACCTGCTCTACACACACACCCCGATACACCTGCTCTACACACACACCCCGATACACCTGCTCTACACACACACCCCGATACACACACACCCCGATACACCTGCTCTACACACACACCCCGATACACCTGCTCTACACACACACCCCGATACACCTGCTCTACACACACACCCCGATATACCTGCTCTACACACACACCCCGATATACCTGCTCTACACACACACCCCGATACACCTGCTCTACACACACACACCCCGATACACCTGCTCTACACACACACCCCGATACACCTGCTCTACACACACACACCCGATACACCTGCTCTACACACACACACCCGATACACCTGCTCTACACACACACCCGATACACCTGCTCTACACACACACCCCGATACACCTGCTCTACACACACACCCCGATACACCTGCTCTACACACACACCCCGATATACCTGCTCTACACACACACCCCGATACACCTGCTCTACACACACACCCCGATACACCTGCTCTACACACACACCGCGATATACCTGCTCTACACACACACCCCGATATACCTGCTCTACACACACACCCCGATATACCTGCTCATCACACCAGGTGACCCACACACACACACACCGATACACCTGCTCTACACACACACCCCGATACACCTGCTCTACACACACACCCCGATACACCTGCTCTACACACACACCCCGATACACCTGCTCTACACACACACCCCGATATACCTGCTCTACACACACACCCCGATACACCTGCTCTACACACACACCCCGATATACCTGCTCTACACACACACCCCGATATACCTGCTCTACACACACACCCCGATATACCTGCTCATCACACCAGGTGACCCACACACACACCCCGATACACCTGCTCTACACACACACACCCCGATACACCTGCTCTACACACACACCCCGATACACCTGCTCTACACACACACCCCGATACACCTGCTCTACACACACACCCCGATACACCTGCTCTACACACACACCCCGATACACCTGCTCTACACACACACCCCGATACACCTGCTCTACACACACACCCCGATACACCTGCTCTACACACACACCGCGATATACCTGCTCTACACACACACCCCGATATACCTGCTCTACACACACACCCCGATATACCTGCTCATCACACACACCCCGATATACCTGCTCTACACACACACCGCGATATACCTGCTCTACACACACACCCCGATATACCTGCTCTACACACACACCCCGATATACCTGCTCATCACACCAGGTGACCCACACACACACACCCCGATACACCTGCTCTACACACACACCCCGATACACCTGCTCTACACACACACCCCGATATACCTGCTCATCACACCAGGTGACCCACACACACACACACACCCCGATACACCTGCTCTACACACACCAGTTGACCTACACACACACACACACAGACACACACACATCCCTAAACCTTTTTATGTTTTTTAAGCTATTTAAATTATGAGAACTCATGAAATGTCCTCATAAACCACGTTTAAGTTGTAATTCCAGTGTAATACACATCATTATACAAGTTTGTGTCCTCAAAAATCACATGAACAAGAGCGCACACACACACCTCCTGCTCTAAACTGGTACAGTTGTGCTCATAAGTTTACACTTTAAGATGTTTATCATTTTAAAAACTGAGATCTTGAAAATGTCTTGTAGTGTGTTCATTTAGTCTTCTAATCTTTTAGATGTTTTAATAATTTGATCACAAATTGAGGAAAAGGCCTTTCTGAGGTGTGATTGACAGCTGACTCTAGAAGAATTTGTGAACGTTTGCATGAGTATAAAGGCTGGAGAAGTACACACACACACACACACACTGAGATTTCATTATCTACTATCTCATTGTCCCCAGAACTGATTTTGAATTTAATAAAAGCATTTGTAATTAGTGTCTAATTGTTTTATGTAGTAGTGTGTCCAGGTTCTGTGGTGTGTAGATATCAGTGTGTAGTAATGCAGCTGACCACTAGGTGTCAGTGTCTGTCTGTGACACTCCTGGCTCACTGGAAATCAGCCGAAGACATGAGGAAACATTGTCCTCATTATTAATATATACAGTACGGAGGGAATGTTTGTTTTTAATGACCCTATAAAGTTGATTAAACCATCAAAATATAAGGAAAATATTTAGTTATTTAGGCAAACTACAGATACAGGTTTTATTTTACTATTCACACAAAAATCATATAAAGATAAAAAGCCGTGAGGAAAAAGCAAACACTGACTACATCATAATCAGTTATTAATATTTGGTTGGTTTTCTCTTGGTTGTTCATAATGTCTTTGTCTTCATAATGTTCCATTGCCTTATTACAAATAAAACAATCGACTCCAAGCACAAC
>JARPMJ010009553.1:17500-25855 GCA_033366665.1 Phoxinus dragarum
CCGTCTTCAGTGCTCTTACTGAGGGAAGGAGGTTGTTGGCCCAGATCTGGCGATACACGGCCCCATCCATCCTCCCCTCAGTACGGTGCCGTCGTCCGGTCCCCTGTGCAGAAGAGCATCCCCAGAGTATGATGTCCACCTCCAGGCTTCGCCGTTGGGATGGTGTTCTTGGGGTTGTACTCATCCTTCTTCCTCCAAACACGGCGAGTGGAGTTTAGACCAAAAAGCTCTATTTTTATCTCATCAGACCACATGACCTTCTCCCATTCCTCCTCTGCATCATCCAGATGGTCATTGGCAGACTTCAGACAGGCTGGACATGCGCTGGCTTGAGCAGGGGACCTTGCGTGCGCTGCAGGACTTTAATCCATGACGGCGTAGTGTGTTACTAATGGTTTTCTGTGAGACTGTGGTCCCAGCTCTCTCCAGGTCATTGACCAGGTCCTGCCGTGTAGTTCTGGGCTGACCCCTCACCTTCCTCATGATCACTGATGCCCCACGAGTGAGAACTTGCATGGTGCCCCAGACCGAGGGAGATTGACCTCATCTTGAGCTTCTTCTATTTTCTAATAATTGCACCAACAGTTGTTGCCTTCTCCCCAAGCTGATGCCTATTGTCCTGTAGCCCATCCCAGCCTTGTGCAGGTCTACAGTTTATCCCTGATGTCCTCACACAGCTCTCTGGTCTTGGCCATTGTGGAGAGGTTGGAGTCTGTTTGATTGAGTGTGTGGACAGGTGTCTGTTTGATTGTGTGTGGACAGGTGTCTGTGTGATTGAGTGTGTGGACAGGTGTCTATTTGATTGAGTGTGTGGACAGGTGTCTGTTTGATTGAGTGTGTGGACAGGTGTCTGTTTGATTGAGTGTGTGGACGGGTGTCTGTTTGATCGAGTGTGTGGACAGGAGTCTGTTTGATTTGAGTGTGTGGACAGGAGTCTGTTTGATTGAGTGTGGACAGGTGTCTGTGTGATTGAGTGTGTGGACAGGTGTCTGTTTGATTGAGTGTGTGGACAGGTGTCTTTGTGATTGAGTGTGTGGACAGGTGTCTGATTGATTGAGTGTGTGGACAGGTGTCTGATTGATTGAGTGTGTGGACAGGTGTCTGATTGATTGAGTGTGTGGACAGGTGTCTGATTGATTGAGTGTGTGGACAGGTGTCTGATTGATTGAGTGTGTGGACAGGTGTCTGATTGATTGAGTGTGTGGACAGGTGTCTGTTTGATTGAGTGTGTGGACGGGTGTCTGTTTGATTGTGTGTGGACAGGTGTCTGTTTGAGTGAGTGTGGACAGATGTCTGTGTGATTGAGTGTGTGGACAGGTGTCTGATTGATTGTGTGTGGACAGGTGTCTGATTGATTGTGTGTGTGTGGACAGGTGTCTGTTTGATTGTGTGTGGACGGGTGTCTGTTTGATTGAGTGTGTGGACAGGTGTCTGTTTGATTGAGCGTGTGGACAGGTGTCTGTTTGATTGTGTGTGGACGGGTGTCTGTTTGATTGAGTGTGTGGACGGGTGTCTGTTTGATTGTGTGTGGACGGGTGTCTGTTTGATTGAGTGTGTGGACAGGTGTCTGATTGATTGAGTGTGTGGACAGGTGTCTGTTTGATTGAGTGTGTGGACGGGTGTCTGTTTGATCGAGTGTGTGGACAGGTGTCTGTTTGATTGAGTGTGTGGACAGGAGTCTGTTTGATTGTGTGTGGACGGGTGTCTGTTTGATTGAGTGTGTGGACAGGTGTCTGTTTGATTGAGTGTGTGGACAGGTGTCTGTTTGATTGAGTGTGTGGACAGGTGTCTGTTTGATTGAGTGTGTGGACAGGTGTCTGTTTGATTGAGTGTGTGGACAGGTGTCTGATTGATTGAGTGTGTGGACGGGTGTCTGTTTGATCGAGTGTGTGGACAGGTGTCTGTTTGATTGAGTGTGTGGACAGGAGTCTGTTTGATTGTGTGTGGACGGGTGTCTGTTTGATTGAGTGTGTGGACAGGAGTCTGTGTGATTGAGTGTGTGGACAGGAGTCTGTTTGATTGTGTGTGGACGGGTGTCTGTTTGATTGTGTGTGGACGGGTGTCTGTTTGATTGAGTGTGTGGACAGGTGTCTGTTTGATTGAGCGTGTGGACAGGAGTCTGTGTGATTGAGCGTGTGGACAGGTGTCTGATTGATTGAGTGTGTGGACAGGAGTCTGTTTGATTGTGTGTGTGGACAGGTGTCTGTTTGATTGAGTGTGTGGACAGGTGTCTGTTTGATTGAGTGTGTGGACAGGTGTCTGTTTGATTGAGTGTGTGGACGGGTGTCTGTTTGATTGAGTGTGTGGACAGGTGTCTGTTTGATTGAGTGTGTGGACAGGAGTCTGTTTGATTGTGTGTGGACGGGTGTCTGTTTGATTGTGTGTGGAAGGGTGTCTGTTTGATTGAGTGTGTGGACAGGTGTCTGTTTGATTGAGCGTGTGGACAGGAGTCTGTGTGATTGAGCGTGTGGACAGGTGTCTGATTGATTGAGCGTGTGGACAGGAGTCTGTTTGATTGTGTGTGGACAGGTGTCTGTTTGATTGAGTGTGTGGACAGGTGTCTGTTTGATTGAGTGTGTGGACAGGTGTCTGTTTGATTGTGTGTGTGTGGACAGGTGTCTGTTTGATTGAGTGTGTGGACAGGTGTCTGTTTGATTGAGTGTGTGGACAGGTGTCTGTTTGATTGAGTGTGTGGACAGGAGTCTGTTTGATTGTGTGTGGACAGGTGTCTGTTTGATTGAGTGTGTGGACAGGTGTCTGTTTGATTGAGTGTGTGGACAGGTGTCTGTTTGATTGAGTGTGTGGACAGGAGTCTGTTTGATTGAGTGTGTGGACAGGAGTCTGTTTGATTGAGTGTGTGGACAGGTGTCTGTTTGATTGAGTGTGTGGACAGGTGTCTGTTTGATTGAGTGTGTGGACAGGAGTCTGTTTGATTGAGTGTGTGGACAGGAGTCTGTTTGATTGAGTGTGTGGACAGGTGTCTGTTTGATTGAGTGTGTGGACAGGTGTCTGTTTGATTGAGTGTGTGGACAGGAGTCTGTTTGATTGAGTGTGTGGACAGGAGTCTGTTTGATTGAGTGTGTGGACAGGTGTCTGTTTGATTGAGTGTGTGGACAGGTGTCTGTTTGATTGAGTGTGTGGACAGGAGTCTGTTTGATTGTGTGTGGACAGGTGTCTGTTTGATTGAGTGTGTGGACAGGTGTCTGTTTGATTGAGTGTGTGGACAGGTGTCTGTTTGATTGAGTGTGTGGACAGGAGTCTGTTTGATTGAGTGTGTGGACAGGAGTCTGTTTGATTGAGTGTGTGGACAGGTGTCTGTTTGATTGAGCGTGTGGACAGGAGTCTGTGTGATTGAGCGTGTGGACGGGTGTCTGTTTGATTGAGCGTGTGGACGGGTGTCTGTTTGATTGAGTGTGTGGACAGGTGTCTGTTTGATTGAGTGTGTGGACAGGAGTCTGTTTGATTGAGTGTGTGGACAGGAGTCTGTTTGATTGAGCGTGTGGACAGGAGTCTGTTTGATTGAGTGTGTGGACAGGTGTCTGTTTGATTGAGCGTGTGGACGGGTGTCTGTTTGATTGAGTGTGTGGACGGGTGTCTGTTTGATTGAGTGTGTGGACAGGAGTCTGTTTGATTGAGTGTGTGGACAGGTGTCTGTTTGATTGAGCGTGTGGACAGGAGTCTGTGTGATTGAGCGTGTGGACAGGAGTCTGTTTGATCGAGCGTGTGGACAGGTGTCTGTTTGATTGAGTGTGTGGACAGGTGTCTGTTTGATTGAGTGTGTGGACAGGTGTCTGTTTGATCGAGTGTGTGGACAGGTGTCTGTTTGATTGAGTGTGTGGACGGGTGTCTGTTTGATTGAGTGTGTGGACAGGAGTCTGTTTGATTGAGCGTGTGGACAGGAGTCTGTTTGATTGAGTGTGTGGACAGGTGTCTGTTTGATTGAGCGTGTGGACGGGTGTCTGTTTGATTGAGTGTGTGGACGGGTGTCTGTTTGATTGAGCGTGTGGACAGGAGTCTGTTTGATTGAGCGTGTGGACAGGAGTCTGTGTGATTGAGCGTGTGGACGGGAGTCTGTTTGATTGTGTGTGGACGGGTGTCTGTTTGATTGAGTGTGTGGACAGGTGTCTGTTTGATTGAGTGTGTGGACAGGTGTCTGTTTGATTGAGTGTGTGGACAGGTGTCTGTTTGATTGAGTGTGTGGACAGGTGTCTGTTTGATTGAGTGTGTGGACAGGTGTCTGTTTGATTGAGTGTGTGGACAGGTGTCTGTTTGATTGAGTGTGTGGACAGGTGTCTGTTTGATTGAGTGTGTGGACAGGTGTCTGATTGATTGAGTGTGTGGACGGGTGTCTGTTTGATCGAGTGTGTGGACAGGTGTCTGTTTGATTGAGTGTGTGGACAGGAGTCTGTTTGATTGTGTGTGGACGGGTGTCTGTTTGATTGAGTGTGTGGACAGGAGTCTGTGTGATTGAGTGTGTGGACAGGAGTCTGTTTGATTGTGTGTGGACGGGTGTCTGTTTGATTGTGTGTGGACGGGTGTCTGTTTGATTGAGTGTGTGGACAGGTGTCTGTTTGATTGAGCGTGTGGACAGGAGTCTGTGTGATTGAGCGTGTGGACAGGTGTCTGATTGATTGAGTGTGTGGACAGGAGTCTGTTTGATTGTGTGTGTGGACAGGTGTCTGTTTGATTGAGTGTGTGGACAGGTGTCTGTTTGATTGAGTGTGTGGACAGGTGTCTGTTTGATTGAGTGTGTGGCGGGTGTCTGTTTGATTGAGTGTGTGGACAGGTGTCTGTTTGATTGAGTGTGTGGACAGGAGTCTGTTTGATTGTGTGTGGACGGGTGTCTGTTTGATTGTGTGTGGAAGGGTGTCTGTTTGATTGAGTGTGTGGACAGGTGTCTGTTTGATTGAGCGTGTGGACAGGAGTCTGTGTGATTGAGCGTGTGGACAGGTGTCTGATTGATTGAGCGTGTGGACAGGAGTCTGTTTGATTGTGTGTGGACAGGTGTCTGTTTGATTGAGTGTGTGGACAGGTGTCTGTTTGATTGAGTGTGTGGACAGGTGTCTGTTTGATTGTGTGTGTGTGGACAGGTGTCTGTTTGATTGAGTGTGTGGACAGGTGTCTGTTTGATTGAGTGTGTGGACAGGTGTCTGTTTGATTGAGTGTGTGGACAGGAGTCTGTTTGATTGTGTGTGGACAGGTGTCTGTTTGATTGAGTGTGTGGACAGGTGTCTGTTTGATTGAGTGTGTGGACAGGTGTCTGTTTGATTGAGTGTGTGGACAGGAGTCTGTTTGATTGAGTGTGTGGACAGGAGTCTGTTTGATTGAGTGTGTGGACAGGTGTCTGTTTGATTGAGTGTGTGGACAGGTGTCTGTTTGATTGAGTGTGTGGACAGGAGTCTGTTTGATTGAGTGTGTGGACAGGAGTCTGTTTGATTGAGTGTGTGGACAGGTGTCTGTTTGATCGAGTGTGTGGACAGGTGTCTGTTTGATTGAGTGTGTGGACAGGTGTCTGTTTGATTGAGTGTGTGGACAGGTGTCTGTTTGATTGAGTGTGTGGACAGGTGTCTGTTTGATTGAGTGTGTGGACAGGAGTCTGTTTGATTGTGTGTGGACAGGTGTCTGTTTGATTGAGTGTGTGGACAGGTGTCTGTTTGATTGAGTGTGTGGACAGGTGTCTGTTTGATTGAGTGTGTGGACAGGAGTCTGTTTGATTGAGTGTGTGGACAGGAGTCTGTTTGATTGAGTGTGTGGACAGGAGTCTGTTTGATTGAGTGTGTGGACAGGTGTCTGTTTGATTGAGTGTGTGGACGGGTGTCTGTTTGATTGAGTGTGTGGACAGGAGTCTGTTTGATTGAGTGTGTGGACAGGAGTCTGTTTGATTGAGTGTGTGGACAGGAGTCTGTTTGATTGAGTGTGTGGACAGGAGTCTGTTTGATTGAGTGTGTGGACAGGTGTCTGTTTGATTGAGCGTGTGGACAGGAGTCTGTGTGATTGAGCGTGTGGACGGGTGTCTGTTTGATTGAGTGTGTGGACGGGTGTCTGTTTGATTGAGTGTGTGGACAGGAGTCTGTTTGATTGAGCGTGTGGACAGGAGTCTGTTTGATTGAGTGTGTGGACAGGTGTCTGTTTGATTGAGCGTGTGGACGGGTGTCTGTTTGATTGAGTGTGTGGACGGGTGTCTGTTTGATTGAGTGTGTGGACAGGAGTCTGTTTGATTGAGTGTGTGGACAGGTGTCTGTTTGATTGAGCGTGTGGACAGGAGTCTGTGTGATTGAGCGTGTGGACGGGTGTCTGTTTGATTGAGTGTGTGGACGGGTGTCTGTTTGATTGAGTGTGTGGACAGGAGTCTGTTTGATTGAGCGTGTGGACAGGAGTCTGTTTGATTGAGTGTGTGGAACGGGTGTCTGTTTGATTGAGCGTGTGGACGGGTGTCTGTTTGATTGAGTGTGTGGACGGGTGTCTGTTTGATTGAGCGTGTGGACAGGAGTCTGTTTGATTGAGCGTGTGGACAGGAGTCTGTGTGATTGAGCGTGTGGACGGGTGTCTGTTTGATTGAGTGTGTGGACGGGTGTCTGTTTGATTGAGTGTGTGGACAGGAGTCTGTTTGATTGAGTGTGTGGACAGGAGTCTGTTTGATTGAGTGTGTGGACAGGAGTCTGTTTGATTGAGTGTGTGGACAGGAGTCTGTTTGATTGAGTGTGTGGACAGGTGTCTGTTTGATTGAGCGTGTGGACAGGAGTCTGTGTGATTGAGCGTGTGGACAGGTGTCTGTTTGATTGAGTGTGTGGACGGGTGTCCTGTTTGATTGAGTGTGTGGACAGGAGTCTGTTTGATTGAGTGTGTGGACAGGAGTCTGTGTGATTGAGCGTGTGGACAGGTGTCTGTTTGATCGAGCGTGTGGACAGGTGTCTGTTTGATCGAGTGTGTGGACAGGTGTCTGTTTGATTGAGTGTGTGGACAGGTGTCTGTTTGATTGAGCGTGTGGACAGGTGTCTGATTGATTGAGTGTGTGGACAGGTGTCTGTTTGATTGTGTGTGGACGGGTGTCTGTTTGATTGAGTGTGTGGACAGGTGTCTGATTGATTGAGTGTGTGGACAGGAGTCTGTTTGATTGAGTGTGTGGACAGGTGTGTGGACAGGAGTCTGTTTGATTGTGTGTGGACAGGTGTCTGTTTGATTGAGTGTGTGGACAGGTGTGTGGACAGGAGTCTGTTTGATCGAGTGTGTGGACAGGTGTCTGTTTGATTGAGTGTGTGGACAGGTGTGTGGACAGGAGTCTGTTTGATTGTGTGTGGACGGGTGTCTGTTTGATTGAGTGTGTGGACAGGTGTCTGTTTGATCGAGTGTGTGGACAGGTGTCTGTTTGATTGAGTGTGTGGACAGTTGTCTGTTTGATCGAGTGTGTGGACAGGTGTCTGTTTGATTGAGTGTGTGGACAGGTGTGTGGACAGGAGTCTGTTTGATTGTGTGTGGACGGGTGTCTGTTTGATTGAGTGTGTGGACAGGTGTCTGTTTGATCGAGTGTGTGGACGGGTGTCTGTTTGATTGAGTGTGTGGACAGGTGTCTGTTTGATTGAGTGTGTGGACGGGTGTCTGTTTGATTGAGTGTGTGGACAGGAGTCTGTGTGATTGAGCGTGTGGACAGGTGTCTGTTTGATTGAGTGTGTGGACAGGTGTCTGTTTGATTGAGTGTGTGGACAGGTGTCTGTTTGATTGAGTGTGTGGACAGGAGTCTGTTTGATTGAGTGTGTGGACAGGTGTCTGTTTGATAGAGTGTGTGGACAGGTGTCTGTTTGATTGAGTGTGTGGACAGGTGTCTGTTTGATTGAGCGTGTGGACAGGAGTCTGTTTGATTGAGTGTGTGGACAGGTGTCTGTTTGATTGAGTGTGTGGACAGGTGTCTGTTTGATTGAGCGTGTGGACAGGTGTCTGTTTGATTGAGTGTGTGGACAGGTGTCTGTTTGATTGAGTGTGTGGACAGGTGTCTGTTTGATTGAGTGTGTGGACAGGTGTCTGTTTGATTGAGTGTGTGGACAGGTGTCTGTTTGATTGAGTGTGTGGACAGGAGTCTGTTTGATTGAGTGTGTGGACAGGTGTCTGTTTGATAGAGTGTGTGGACAGGTGTCTGTTTGATTGAGTGTGTGGACAGGTGTCTGTTTGATTGAGCGTGTGGACAGGAGTCTGTTTGATAGAGTGTGTGGACAGGTGTCTGTTTGATAGAGTGTGTGGACAGGTGTCTGTTTGATTGAGCGTGTGGACAGGAGTCTGTTTGATTGAGCGTGTGGACAGGAGTCTGTTTGATTGAGCGTGTGGACAGGTGTCTGTTTGATTGAGCGTGTGGACAGGAGTCTG
>JARPMJ010009554.1:5000-15000 GCA_033366665.1 Phoxinus dragarum
ATTCTGTTCCATTCTTTTCTGTTATATTCTATTCTATTCCATTCTTTTCTGTTATATTCTATTCCATTCTTTTCTGTTATATTCTATTCTATTCTGTTCCATTCTTTTCTGTTATATTCTATTCTGTTCTATTCTGTTCTATTCTATTCTATTATATTCTGTTCTATTCCATTTTATTTTATTCTATTCTGTTCTATTCTGTTCCATTCTATTCTGTTCTGTTCTATTCCATTCTGTTCTGTTCTATTCTGTTCTGTTCTATTCTATTCTATTCTATTCCATTCTTTTCTGTTATATTCTATTCTATTCCATTCTTTTCTGTTATATTCTATTCTATTCTGTTCTATTCTATTCTATTCTGTTCTGTTCTATTCTGTTCTGTTCTATTCTATTCTATTCCATTCTTTTCTGTTATATTCTATTCTATTCCATTCTTTTCAATTATATACTATTCTATTCCAGTCTTTTCTGTTATATTCTATTCTATTCTGTTCCATTCTATTCTGTTCCATTCTTTTCTGTTATATTATGTTCTATTCTATTCTATTCTATTCTATTCTTTTCTATTCTATTCTGTTCTGTTCTGTTCTGTTCTATTCCATTCCATTCTATTCTATTCTATTCTATTCTGTTCTGTTCTATTCTGTTCTGTTCTGTTCTATTCGATTCGATTCGATTCTCTTCTGTTCTGTTCTGTTCTGTTCTGTTCTGTTCCATTCTATTCTATTCTGTTCTGTTCTATTCCATTTTATTCTATTATATTCTGTTCTATTCCATTCTATTCTATTCTATTCTGTTCCATTCTATTCTATTCTGTTCTGTTCTATTCCATTTTATTCTATTATATTCTGTTCTATTCCATTCTATTCTATTCTATTCTGTTCCATTCTATTCTGTTCCATTCTTTTCTGTTATATTATGTTCTATTCTATTCTATTCTATTCTGTTCTGTTCTGTTCTGTTCTATTCCATTCTATTCTATTCTATTCTGTTCTATTCTATTCTATTCTATTCTGTTCTGTTCTGTTCTGTTCTATTCCATTCTATTCTATTCTATTCTATTCTATTCTGTTCTGTTCTGTTCTATTCTATTCTATTCTGTTCCATTTTATTGTTTTATTCTATTCTGTTCTGTTCTATTATACTATTCGTTCTGTTCTATTCTGTTCTATTATACTATTCTATTCTGTTCTGTTCTATTTTATTGTTTTATTCTATTCTGTTCTGTTCTATTATACTATTCGTTCTGTTCTATTCTGTTCTGTTCTGTTTTATTACACTATTCTATTCTGTTCCATTATTTTCTGTTATATTCTATTCTAGTCTACTACTCTGTTCTATTCTATTCTGTTTTGTTTAGCGACTTTAGGCCTGGGGAAAGGCAGTATATAAATAAAACTTCTTCTCTTCTCTTCTCTTTTACTATTCTATTCTGTTCTATTCTACTTTTCAATTCTATTTTATTTTTAAATTCTGTTCTATTCTAATTCTTTTCTATTCTATTCTATTCTATTCTGTACAATTCTTTTCCAATCTATTCCATTATTATATTTGTTTCTATTCAAATTCTATTCTACCATTCTGTTCTATTCTATTCTACTATTTTGTTCTATTCTATTCTACTATTCTGTTCTATTCTATTCTACTATTCTGTTCTATTCTATTCTACTATTCTGTTCTATTCTATTCTGTTTTGTTTAGCGACTTTAGGCCTGGGGAAAGGCAGTATATAAATAAAACTTTGTCTCTTCTCTTTTACTATTCTATTCTGTTCTATTCTACTTTTCAATTCTATTTTATTTTTAAATTATGTTCTATTCTAATTCTTTTCTATTCTATTCTGTACCATTCTTTTCCAATCTATTCCATTATTATAATCGTTTCTATTCAAATTCTATTCTACTGTACTATTCTGTTCTATTCTATTCCAATTCTATTCTGCTATTATATTCTGTTATATTATATTCCTATTCTGTTATATTATATTTGACTATTCTATTCTGTTCTGGTGTCCCATTCTGCTGTTTGTTGTTGTTGATCTCACCATGAGGACAAGGCTCTTCTGTCTTTGTGTTGTGTGCTGTTGTGTTGTGTGTTTGATCAGCTGTTGTGTTGTGTGTTTGATCAGCTGTTGTGTTGTGTGTTTGATCAGCTGTTGTGTTGTGTGTTTGATCAGCTGTTGTGTTGTGTGTTTGATCAGCTGTTGTGTTGAGTGGTTCCTCAGCTGTTGTGTTTTGTGTTTGATCAGCTGTTGTGTTGTGTTGTGTGTTTGATCAGCTGTTGTGTTGTGTGTTTGATCAGCTGTTGTGTTGAGTGGTTGATCAGCTGTTGTGTTGTGTGTTTGATCAGCTGTTGTGTTGTGTGTTTGATCTGCTGTTGTGTTGAGTGGTTGATCAGCTGTTGTGTTGTGTGTTTGATCAGCTGTTGTGTTGTGTGTTTGATCAGCTGTTGTGTTGTGTGTTTGATCAGCTGTTGTGTTGAGTGGTTGATCAGCTGTTGTGTTTTGTGTTTGATCAGCTGTTGTGTTGAGTGTTTGATCAGCTGTTGTGTTGAGTGGTTGATCAGCTGTTGTGTTTTGTGTTTGATCAGCTGTTGTGTTGAGTGGTTGATCAGCTGTTGTGTTGTGTGTTTGATCAGTTGTGTTGTGTGTTTGATCAGTTGTGTTGTGTGGTTCCTCAGCTGTTGTGTTGTGTGGTTCCTCAGCTGTTGTGTTGAGTGGTTGATCAGCTGGTTGTGTTGTGTGTTTGATCAGCTGTTGTGTTGTGTGGTTCCTCAGCTGTTGTGTTGTGTGGTTGATCAGCTGTTGTGTTGTGTGTTTGATCAGCTGTTGTGTTGTGTGTTTGATCAGCTGTTGTGTTGTGTGGTTCCTCAGCTGTTGTGTTGTGTGTTTGATCAGTTGTGTTGTGTGGTTCCTCAGCTGTTGTGTTGTGTGGTTGATCAGCTGTTGTGTTGTGTGTTTGATCAGCTGTTGTGTTGTGTGTTTGATCAGCTGTTGTGTTGAGTGGTTCCTCAGCTGTTGTGTTGTGTTTTTGATCAGCTGTTGTGTTGTGTGTTTGATCAGCTGTTGTGTTGTGTGTTTGATCAGCTGTTGTGTTGAGTGGTTGATCAGCTGTTGTGTTGTGTGGTTCCTCAGCTGTTGTGTTGAGTGGTTGATCAGCTGGTTGTGTTGTGTGTTTGATCAGCTGTTGTGTTGTGTGTTTGATCAGCTGTTGTGTTGTGTGGTTCCTCAGCTGTTGTGTTGAGTGGTTGATCAGCTGTTGTGTTGTGTGTTTGATCAGCTGTTGTGTTGTGTGGTTCCTCAGCTGTTGTGTTGAGTGGTTGATCAGCTGTTGTGTTGTGTGTTTGATCAGCTGTTGTGTTGTGTGTTTGATCAGCTGTTGTGTTGTGTGGTTCCTCAGCTGTTGTGTTGTGTGGTTGATCAGCTGGTTGTGTTGAGTGGTTGATCAGCTGGTTGTGTTGTGTGTTTGATCAGCTGTTGTGTTGAGTGGTTGATCAGCTGTTGTGTTGTGTGTTTGATCAGCTGTTGTGTTGAGTGGTTGATCAGCTGGTTGTGTTGAGTGGTTGATCAGCTGTTGTGTTGAGTGGTTGATCAGCTGGTTGTGTTGAGTGGTTGATCAGCTGGTTGTGTTGTGTGTTTGATCAGCTGTTGTGTTGAGTGGTTGATCAGCTGGTTGTGTTGTGTGTTTGATCAGCTGTTGTGTTGAGTGGTTGATCAGCTGGTTGTGTTGAGTGGTTGATCAGCTGTTGTGTTGTGTGGTTCCTCAGCTGTTGTGTTGAGTGGTTGATCAGCTGTTGTGTTGTGTGTTTGATCAGCTGTTGTGTTGTGTGTTTGATCAGCTGTTGTGTTGTGTGGTTCCTCAGCTGTTGTGTTGTGTGGTTGATCAGCTGGTTGTGTTGAGTGGTTGATCAGCTGGTTGTGTTGTGTGTTTGATCAGCTGTTGTGTTGAGTGGTTGATCAGCTGTTGTGTTGTGTGTTTGATCAGCTGTTGTGTTGTGTGTTTGATCAGCTGTTGTGTTGAGTGGTTGATCAGCTGTTGTGTTGTGTGGTTCCTCAGCTGTTGTGTTGTGTGTTTGATCAGCTGTTGTGTTGTGTGTTTGATCAGCTGTTGTGTTGTGTGTTTGATCAGCTGTTGTGTTGAGTGGTTGATCAGCTGTTGTGTTGTGTGGTTCCTCAGTTGTTGTGTTGTGTGGTTGATCAGCTGTTGTGTTGTGTGTTTGATCAGCTGTTGTGTTGTGTGTTTGATCAGCTGTTGTGTTGTGTGGTTCCTCAGCTGTTGTGTTGTGTGTTTGATCAGTTGTGTTGTGTGGTTCCTCAGCTGTTGTGTTGAGTGGTTCCTCAGCTGTTGTGTTGTGTGTTTGATCAGCTGTTGTGTTGTGTGTTTGATCAGCTGTTGTGTTGTGTGTTTGATCAGCTGTTGTGTTGAGTGGTTGATCAGCTGTTGTGTTGTGTGTTTGATCAGCTGTTGTGTTGAGTGGTTGATCAGCTGTTGTGTTGTGTGTTTGATCAGCTGTTGTGTTGTGTGTTTGATCAGCTGTTGTGTTGTGTGTTTGATCAGCTGTTGTGTTGTGTGTTTGATCAGCTGTTGTGTTGTGTGTTTGATCAGCTGTTGTGTTGTGTGTTTGATCAGCTGTTGTGTTGAGTGGTTGATCAGCTGTTGTGTTGAGTGGTTGATCAGCTGTTGTGTTGTGTGTTTGATCAGCTGTTGTGTTGTGTGTTTGATCAGCTGTTGTGTTGTGTGTTTGATCAGCTGTTGTGTTGTGTGTTTGATCAGCTGTTGTGTTGTGTGTTTGATCAGCTGTTGTGTTGTGTGTTTGATCAGCTGTTGTGTTGTGTGGTTGATCAGCTGTTGTGTTGTGTGTTTGATCAGCTGTTGTGTTGTGTGTTTGATCAGCTGTTGTGTTGTGTGTTTGATCAGCTGTTGTGTTATGTGTTTGATCAGCTGTTGTGTTGAGTGGTTGATCAGCTGTTGTGTTGTGTGTTTGATCAGCTGTTGTGTTGTGTGTTTGATCAGCTGTTGTGTTGTGTGGTTGATCAGCTGTTGTGTTGTGTGTTTGATCAGCTGTTGTGTTGTGTGTTTGATCAGCTGTTGTGTTGTGTGTTTGATCAGCTGTTGTGTTATGTGTTTGATCAGCTGTTGTGTTGTGTGTTTGATCAGCTGTTGTGTTGAGTGGTTGATCAGCTGTTGTGTTGAGTGGTTGATCAGCTGTTGTGTTGTGTGTTTGATCAGCTGTTGTGTTGTGTGTTTGATCAGCTGTTGTGTTGTGTGTTTGATCAGCTGTTGTGTTGTGTGTTTGATCAGCTGTTGTGTTGTGTGTTTGATCAGCTGTTGTGTTGTGTGTTTGATCAGCTGTTGTGTTGAGTGGTTCCTCAGCTGTTGTGTTGTGTGTTTGATCAGCTGTTGTGTTGTGTGTTTGATCAGCTGTTGTGTTGAGTGTTTGATCAGCTGTTGTATTGTGTGTTTGATCAGCTGTTGTGTTGTGTGTTTGATCAGCTGTTGTGTTTTGTGTTTGATCAGCTGTTGTGTTGTGTGGTTCCTCAGCTGTTGTGTTTTGTGTTTGATCAGCTGTTGTGTTGTGTGTTTGATCAGCTGTTGTGTTGAGTGTTTGATCAGCTGTTGTGTTGTGTGTTTGATCAGCTGTTGTGTTGTGTGTTTGATCAGCTGTTGTGTTGAGTGGTTCCTCAGCTGTTGTGTTGTGTGTTTGATCAGCTGTTGTGTTGTGTGTTTGATCAGCTGTTGTGTTGAGTGGTTCCTCAGCTGTTGTGTTGTGTGTTTGATCAGCTGTTGTGTTGTGTGTTTGATCAGCTGTTGTGTTGTGTGTTTGATCAGCTGTTGTGTTGAGTGGTTGATCAGCTGGTTGTGTTGTGTGTTTGATCAGCTGTTGTGTTGTGTGGTTCCTCAGCTGTTGTGTTGTGTGGTTCCTCAGTTGTTGTGTTGTGTGTTTGATCAGCTGTTGTGTTGAGTGGTTGATCAGCTGTTGTGTTTTGTGGTTCCTCAGCTGTTATGTTGTGTGTTTGATCAGTTGTGTTGTGTGTTTGATCAGTTGTGTTGTGTGTTTGATCAGTTGTGTTGTGTGGTTCCTCAGCTGTTATGTTGTGTGTTTGATCAGTTGTTGTGTTGTGTTGTGTGGTTCCTCAGCTGTTATGTTGTGTGTTTGATCAGTTGTTGTGTTGTGTGTTTGATCAGCTGTTGTGTTGTGTGGTTCCTCAGCTGTTGTGTTGTGTGTTTGATCAGCTGTTGTGTTGTGTGTTTGATCAGTTGTGTTGTGTTGTGTGTTTGATCAGTTGTGTTGTGTGGTTCCTCAGCTGTTGTGTTGTGTGGTTCCTCAGCTGTTGTGTTGTGTGTTTGATCAGTTGTGTTGTGTGGTTCCTCAGCTGTTGTGTTGAGTGGTTGATCAGCTGTTGTGTTGTGTGTTTGATCAGTTGTGTTGTGTGGTTCCTCAGCTGTTGTGTTGTGTGTTTGATCAGCTGTTGTGTTGTGTGTTTGATCAGTTGTGTTGTGTGGTTCCTCAGCTGTTGTGTTGTGTGTTTGATCAGCTGTTGTGTTGTGTGTTTGATCAGCTGTTGTGTTGTGTGGTTCCTCAGCTGTTGTGTTGTGTGTTTGATCAGCTGTTGTGTTGTGTTGTGTGTTTGATCAGTTGTGTTGTGTGGTTCCTCAGCTGTTGTGTTGTGTTGTGTGTTTGATCAGTTGTGTTGTGTGGTTCCTCAGCTGTTGTGTTGTGTTGTGTGTTTGATCAGTTGTGTTGTATGGTTCCTCAGTTGTGTTGTGTGTTTGATCAGTTGTGTTGTGTGGTTCCTCAGTTGTGTTGTGTGTTTGATCAGTTGTGTTGTGTGGTTCCTCAGTTGTGTTGTGTGTTTGATCAGTTGTGTTGTGTGGTTCCTCAGTTGTGTTGTGTGTTTGATCAGTTGTGTTGTGTATTTCCTCAGCTGTTGTGTTGTGTGTTTGATCAGTTGTGTTGTGTGTTTGATCAGTTGTGTTGTGTGGTTCCTCAGTTGTTGTGTTGTGTTGTGTTGTGTGTTTGATCAGTTGTGTTGTGTGGTTCCTCAGTTGTGTTGTGTGTTTGATCAGTTGTGTTGTGTGGTTCCTCAGTTGTGTTGTGTGTTTGATCAGTTGTGTTGTGTGGTTCCTCAGCTGTTGTGTTGTGTTGTGTGTTTGATCAGCTGTGTTGTGTGGTTCCTCAGCTGTTGTGTTGTGTTGTGTGTTTGATCAGTTGTGTTGTGTTGTGTGTTTGATCTGTTGTGTTGTGTGGTTCCTCAGCTGTTGTGTTATGTTGTGTGTTTGATCAGTTGTGTTGTGTTGTGTGTTTGATCAGTTGTGTTGTGTTGTGTGTTTGATCAGTTGTGTTGTGTGGTTCCTCAGCTGTTGTGTTGTGTGTTTGATCAGTTGTGTTGTGTTGTGTGTTTGATCAGTTGTGTTGTGTGGTTCCTCAGCTGGTTCAGACGCACTCCAGCGCTGACGGACTTCTGCGACTGATGAAGATATATGAGGAGGAAGACGAGGCTTATAGAGAGTTTGTGAGTGTTGCGACTCAGTTCTACCAGAACCTTCTGCAGCCCTTCAGAGACATGAGAGAGATCGCCTCACTTTACAAGACCGAGATTCTGGTACACACACACACACACACACACAGTGAGAACAATCAGAACATAATCCTAACAGATCAACATGATGTCGGAAGCAGCAGAAGTTGATGTACTGTGTGTGTGTGTGTGTGTGTGTGTTCAGAAATGTCTGCAGTACGAGGAACTGGGACCGAAGCGTGTGTGTGAACTAAAGACAGAGATGAACGAATGGAGTCAACGAGGAGAATCAGCCGTTCACTCCATACAGGACAACACAGCAGAATACTTTAAAGACACTTCCAGAGCCCTGACAGGTCAGTCACACACACACACACACACACACACACACACACACACACACACACGCGCACACACACACACACACACACACACACACACACACACACACGCACACACACGCACACACACGCGCACACACGCGCACACACACACAAACACACACACACACACGCACACACGCACGCACGCACGCACACACTGTGATATCTTTGCTGATAGTGTGTGTGTGTGTGTGTGTGTTGCTTCAGGTATGGTGAAACAGATGGAGCAGGATCAGAAGAGATTTGGCCACGCCTCTTGGGCACTGGCCACGCCCAGACAAGAGAAACTCAGAATCCTATTGGCTAAAGAGACACTGCAGCACATGAGGGCCAAAGAGATGTGCGTCAAACGCAAGAGAGTCGAGATCCGAGAGCAGGTGAAGTGTGTGTGTGTGTGTGTGTTTGAGTTTGACTGAGTGTGTTTGTGTGTGTGATTGAGTGTGTGTGTTTGAGTGTGAGTGTGTGTGTGTGTCTGTGTTGAGTGTGTGTGTGTGTGTACAGGTGTATAATTGTTATATCAGGTTACCTGTATTTTCCGTCGCATCAGTCATAAAATGCGTCATGAAGAAGAAAAACAAAACATTAGGGGTGTGACGAGACCGTTATCTCACGAGACAAGACAAAGACGAGATTGGGTTCACGAGAACGAGACGAGACGAGATTTTTGCACAATATTTGATAGAACTCCTCAATGACAAAATTCATGACTGGAAAAATAGTCTGCAGGTGCATTTTGAAATGTTGTAACTAAATCATCTTGTAATGAATGTCATTTCAGTTCTACTTTGAGTATGAATTATCAAATACATTAAAATACAACAATATAGAAGCACTGTGAAGGTTTTACCACAAACTCAACTGACTAGCTTCTCTCAAGTATGATTTCACACGAGTCTCTTCAGATCTTACTGTACATTATGAGCTTCCAGAACTTCTGAGGCTGTGTGTGACCTCCAAATAAAACTAATTTTCACAAATTGAAAATAGAAATAAAAACAGTATAAAACAACAGTTTTTCTTAGTCTTATTAGTGCAAACGATAATTAAGTGCAAGTGCAACCATAATCAAAGTAGGCCAACTCTCTCTGTATTCAACGTGCAAGCAGAGACTAAAACAGAGACCAGAGCCACAACTATAACGTCCAGAGATAGGTTTGATATTGGGAGACGGGCTATTGTATGCAGTCTAATTTGCGCGCATCGTGTTTTACTTTCATTTTCACTCCGTAGTGGCGGTGCTGAACGCGCGTTCTACAAGATAAGGGGCCATTCACACAGAGTGCGTTTTTGCTGTGTAAAATGCGATACAATGGCAGTGGAATGGGGGAACTGATTTTAACTTGAGCGCCGCGTTTTTAGAATGCTGTGTCATGCGCGAGACGCTGCAAAAGATGCAAGACGCGAGCGCAAGGTTACACATCCGTCTAGCGCGTTTACATAGAAAAACAATGGAAAAGTACCGCACTGGAATGGATAAACACGTTCTGTGTGAACCGCCATCTCAGACATCTCAGATCGACTCTCTGAAGCGCAACAAATCCTCCGCCATCGTAACGCGATCAGTGAACTGTGATTCCTGCAGCACTGTCACAGTCTGTGTGCGACTGCAACTCGTGCTGGGTGAGCAGAGTAGATGTTTACAATACAATAGCAAAACGACAGTGGAGGCGGCCGGTGCCGCGGTGTACACCGTAATGTAATGTGAACGCGGCAAATTCTTTGCTAATCATGGCGATATCGCGACACAGCTTTTCACTCGACGAGAAATCTCGTCACATTTTAGTCTCGCGAGATCTCGTGGCACGAGATCTCGTCACACCCCTACAAAACATATAAGGCCTATAAGGACTATAAGTCGCACCCGACTATAAGTCGCACCGGACTATAAGTCGCACCGGACTATAAGTCGCACCGGACTATAAGTTGGACTATAAGTCGCAACGGACTATAAGTCGCAACGGACTATAAGGCGCACCCGACTATAAGTCGCACCCGACTATAAGTTGGACTATAAGTCGCACCGGACTATAAGTTGCACCGGACTATAAGTTGGACTATAAGTCGCAACGGACTATAAGTCGCACCGGACTATAAGTCG
>JARPMJ010009554.1:20000-25852 GCA_033366665.1 Phoxinus dragarum
GTGTGTGTGTGTGTGTCTGCAGGAGTTGTGTGTTGATCGTGTGTGTGTGTGGGTCTGCAGGAGTTGTGTGTTGATCGTGTGTGTGTGTGGGTCTGCAGGAGTTGTGTGTTGATCGTGTGTGTGTGTCTGCAGGAGTTGTGTGTTGATCGTGTGTGTGTGTCTGCAGGAGTTGTGTGTTGATCGTGTGTGTGTGTGGGTCTGCAGGAGTTGTGTGTTCAGGCTCACGAGCAGCAGAAGCGTTCAGTCACACAGAAATCCGCGCAGAACCGCCAACATCACGCCGCACAGCTGGTGAGTAATACACTGTAACCATGGTAACCACATACCACTGTATCGCCACACAAAGCATCCCATAATGAGTCACAGCAAAGTGCAGAGGATCCCGTGGGCTGACAGAGTTGCCATGGTGACCGTCGGGCTGGGGTCACGCTCGCTAATGTTCCCAGAATTCCCTGCACGCATGACTGTGGCATGGCGTGTGCAGTTAGTGATGCGTGTGCAGTTAGTGATGCGTGTGCAGTTAGTGATGCGTGTGCAGTTAGTGATGCGTGTGCAGTTAGAGATGCGTGTGCAGTTAGAGATGCGTGTGCAGTTAGTGATGCGTGTGCAGTTAGAGATGCGTGTGCAGTTAGAGATGCGTGTGCAGTAGTGATGCGTGTGCAGTTAGTGATGCGTGTGCAGTTAGAGATGCGTGTGCAGTTAGAGATGCGTGTGCAGTTAGTGATGCGTGTGCAGTTAGAGATGCGTGTGCAGTTAGAGATGCGTGTGCAGTTAGTGATGCGTGTGCAGTTAGTGATGCGTGTGCAGTTAGAGATGCGTGTGCAGTTAGAGATGCGTGTGCAGTTAGTGATGCGTGTGCAGTTAGAGATGCGTGTGCAGTTAGAGATGCGTGTGCAGTTAGTGATGCGTGTGCAGTTAGAGATGCGTGTGCAGTTAGAGATGCGTGTGCAGTTAGTGATGCGTGTGCAGTTTAGTGATGCGTGTGCAGTTAGAGATGCGTGTGCAGTTAGTGATGCGTGTGCAGTTAGAGATGCGTGTGCAGTTAGTGATGCGTGTGCAGTTAGAGATGCGTGTGCAGTTAGAGATGCGTGTGCAGTTAGTGATGCGTGTGCAGTTAGTGATGCGTGTGCAGTTAGTGATGCGTGTGCAGTTAGTGATGCGTGTGCAGTTAGAGATGCGTGTGCAGTTAGTGATGCGTGTGCAGTTAGTGATGCGTGTGCAGTTAGTGATGCGTGTGCAGTTAGTGATGCGTGTGCAGTTAGAGATGCGTGTGCAGTTAGAGATGCGTGTGCAGTTAGAGATGCGTGTGCAGTTAGAGATGCGTGTGCAGTTAGTGATGCGTGTGCAGTTAGAGATGCGTGTGCAGTTAGAGATGCGTGTGCAGTTAGTGATGCGTGTGCAGTTAGAGATGCGTGTGCAGTTAGAGATGCGTGTGCAGTTAGAGATGCGTGTGCAGTTAGAGATGCGTGTGCAGTTAGTGATGCGTGTGCAGTTAGTGATGCGTGTGCAGTTAGAGATGCGTGTGCAGTTAGAGATGCGTGTGCAGTTAGTGATGCGTGTGCAGTTAGAGATGCGTGTGCAGTTAGAGATGCGTGTGCAGTTAGTGATGCGTGTGCAGTTAGTGATGCGTGTGCAGTTAGTGATGCGTGTGCAGTTAGAGATGCGTGTGCAGTTAGAGATGCGTGTGCAGTTAGAGATGCGTGTGCAGTTAGAGATGCGTGTGCAGTTAGTGATGCGTGTGCAGTTAGTGATGCGTGTGCAGTTAGTGATGCGTGTGCAGTTAGAGATGCGTGTGCAGTTAGTGATGCGTGTGCAGTTAGTGATGCGTGTGCAGTTAGTGATGCGTGTGCAGTTAGAGATGCGTGTGCAGTTAGAGATGCGTGTGCAGTTAGAGATGCGTGTGCAGTTAGAGATGCGTGTGCAGTTAGAGATGCGTGCAGTTGTGCAGTTAGAGATGCGTGTGCAGTTAGAGATGCGTGTGCAGTTAGTGATGCGTGTGCAGTTAGAGATGCGTGTGCAGTTAGTGATGCGTGTGCAGTTAGTGATGCGTGTGCAGTTAGTGATGCGTGTGCAGTTAGAGATGCGTGTGCAGTTAGAGATGCGTGTGCAGTTAGTGATGCGTGTGCAGTTAGAGATGTGTGTGCAGTTAGTGATGCGTGTGCAGTTAGTGATGCGTGTGCAGTTAGAGATGCGTGTGCAGTTAGAGATGCGTGTGCAGTTAGTGATGCGTGTGCAGTTAGAGATGCGTGTGCAGTTAGTGATGCGTGTGCAGTTAGAGATGCGTGTGCAGTTAGTGATGCGTGTGCAGTTAGAGATGCGTGTGCAGTTAGAGATGCGTGTGCAGTTAGTGATGCGTGTGCAGTTAGTGATGCGTGTGCAGTTAGTGATGCGTGTGCAGTTAGAGATGCGTGTGCAGTTAGTGATGCGTGTGCAGTTAGTGATGCGTGTGCAGTTAGTGATGCGTGTGCAGTTAGAGATGCGTGTGCAGTTAGTGATGCGTGTGCAGTTAGAGATGCGTGTGCAGTTAGAGATGTTGCAGTTAGTGATGCGTGTGCAGTTAGTGATGCGTGTGCAGTTAGAGATGCGTGTGCAGTTAGTGATGCGTGTGCAGTTAGAGATGCGTGTGCAGTTAGAGATGCGTGTGCAGTTAGTGATGCGTGTGCAGTTAGTGATGCGTGTGCAGTTAGTGATGTGTGTGCAGTTAGTGATGCGTGTGCAGTTAGAGATGCGTGTGCAGTTAGAGATGCGTGTGCAGTTAGAGATGCGTGTGCAGTTAGAGATGCGTGTGCAGTTAGAGATGCGTGTGCAGTTAGTGATGCGTGTGCAGTTAGTGATGCGTGTGCAGTTAGTGATGCGTGTGCAGTTAGTGATGCGTGTGCAGTTAGTGATGCGTGTGCAGTTAGAGATGCGTGTGCAGTTAGAGATGCGTGTGCAGTTAGAGATGCGTGTGCAGTTAGAGATGCGTGTGCAGTTAGTGATGCGTGTGCAGTTAGTGATGCGTGTGCAGTTAGTGATGCGTGTGCAGTTAGTGATGCGTGTGCAGTTAGAGATGCGTGTGCAGTTAGAGATGCGTGTGCAGTTAGAGATGCGTGTGCAGTTAGAGATGCGTGTGCAGTTAGTGATGCGTGTGCAGTTAGAGATGCGTGTGCAGTTAGAGATGCGTGTGCAGTTAGTGATGCGTGTGCAGTTAGAGATGTGTGTGCAGTTAGTGATGCGTGTGCAGTTAGAGATGCGTGTGCAGTTAGTGATGCGTGTGCAGTTAGAGATGCGTGTGCAGTTAGAGATGCGTGTGCAGTTAGTGATGCGTGTGCAGTTAGTGATGCGTGTGCAGTTAGAGATGCGTGTGCAGTTAGAGATGCGTGTGCAGTTAGTGATGCGTGTGCAGTTAGAGATGCGTGTGCAGTTAGTGATGCGTGTGCAGTTAGAGATGCGTGTGCAGTTAGAGATGTGTGTGCAGTTAGTGATGCGTGTGCAGTTAGAGATGCGTGTGCAGTTAGTGATGCGTGTGCAGTTAGTGATGCGTGTGCAGTTAGTGATGCGTGTGCAGTTAGAGATGCGTGTGCAGTTGGAGATGCGTGTGCAGTTAGAGATGCGTGTGCAGTTAGAGATGCGTGTGCAGTTAGAGATGCGTGTGCAGTTAGTGATGCGTGTGCAGTTAGTGATGCGTGTGCAGTTAGTGATGCGTGTGCAGTTAGTGATGCGTGTGCAGTTAGTGATGCGTGTGCAGTTAGTGATGCGTGTGCAGTTAGAGATGCGTGTGCAGTTAGAGATGCGTGTGCAGTTAGAGATGCGTGTGCAGTTAGTGATGCGTGTGCAGTTAGTGATGCGTGTGCAGTTAGTGATGCGTGTGCAGTTAGAGATGCGTGTGCAGTTAGTGATGCGTGTGCAGTTAGAGATGCGTGTGCAGTTAGAGATGCGTGTGCAGTTAGAGATGCGTGTGCAGTTAGAGATGCGTGTGCAGTTAGTGATGCGTGTGCAGTTAGAGATGCGTGTGCAGTTAGAGATGCGTGTGCAGTTAGAGATGCGTGTGCAGTTAGTGATGCGTGTGCAGTTAGTGATGCGTGTGCAGTTAGAGATGCGTGTGCAGTTAGAGATGCGTGTGCAGTTAGAGATGTGTGTGCAGTTAGTGATGCGTGTGCAGTTAGAGATGCGTGTGCAGTTAGTGATGCGTGTGCAGTTAGAGATGCGTGTGCAGTTAGTGATGCGTGTGCAGTTAGAGATGCGTGTGCAGTTAGAGATGCGTGTGCAGTTAGTGATGCGTGTGCAGTTAGAGATGCGTGTGCAGTTAGAGATGCGTGTGCAGTTAGAGATGCGTGTGCAGTTAGTGATGCGTGTGCAGTTAGTGATGCGTGTGCAGTTAGAGATGCGTGTGCAGTTAGAGATGCGTGTGCAGTTAGTGATGCGTGTGCAGTTAGAGATGCGTGTGCAGTTAGTGATGCGTGTGCAGTTAGAGATGCGTGTGCAGTTAGAGATGCGTGTGCAGTTAGAGATGCGTGTGCAGTTAGTGATGCGTGTGCAGTTAGTGATGCGTGTGCAGTTAGAGATGCGTGTGCAGTTAGAGATGCGTGTGCAGTTAGAGATGCGTGTGCAGTTAGAGATGCGTGTGCAGTTAGAGATGCGTGTGCAGTTAGTGATGCGTGTGCAGTTAGTGATGCGTGTGCAGTTAGAGATGCGTGTGCAGTTAGAGATGCGTGTGCAGTTAGAGATGCGTGTGCAGTTAGTGATGCGTGTGCAGTTAGTGATGCGTGTGCAGTTAGTGATGCGTGTGCAGTTAGTGATGCGTGTGCAGTTAGAGATGCGTGTGCAGTTAGTGATGCGTGTGCAGTTAGAGATGCGTGTGCAGTTAGTGATGCGTGTGCAGTTAGTGATGCGTGTGCAGTTAGTGATGCGTGTGCAGTTAGAGATGCGTGTGCAGTTAGTGATGCGTGTGCAGTTAGTGATGCGTGTGCAGTTAGAGATGCGTGTGCAGTTAGAGATGCGTGTGCAGTTAGTGATGCGTGTGCAGTTAGTGATGCGTGTGCAGTTAGTGATGCGTGTGCAGTTAGAGATGCGTGTGCAGTTAGAGATGCGTGTGCAGTTAGTGATGCGTGTGCAGTTAGTGATGCGTGTGCAGTTAGTGATGCGTGTGCAGTTAGAGATGCGTGTGCAGTTAGAGATGCGTGTGCAGTTAGTGATGCGTGTGCAGTTAGAGATGCGTGTGCAGTTAGTGATGCGTGTGCAGTTAGTGATGCGTGTGCAGTTAGAGATGCGTGTGCAGTTAGAGATGCGTGTGCAGTTAGAGATGCGTGTGCAGTTAGTGATGCGTGTGCAGTTAGTGATGCGTGTGCAGTTAGAGATGCGTGTGCAGTTAGAGATGCGTGTGCAGTTAGTGATGCGTGTGCAGTTAGTGATGCGTGTGCAGTTAGAGATGCGTGTGCAGTTAGTGATGCGTGTGCAGTTAGTGATGCGTGTGCAGTTAGTGATGCGTGTGCAGTTAGAGATGCGTGTGCAGTTAGAGATGCGTGTGCAGTTAGTGATGCGTGTGCAGTTAGTGATGCGTGTGCAGTTAGAGATGCGTGTGCAGTTAGTGATGCGTGTGCAGTTAGTGATGGCTGTGCAGTTAGTGATGCGTGTGCAGTTAGAGATGCGTGTGCAGTTAGAGATGCGTGTGCAGTTAGAGAAGCGTGTGCAGTTAGAGATGCGTGTGCAGTTAGTGATGCGTGTGCAGTTAGTGATGCGTTGTGCAGTTAGTGATGCGTGTGCAGTTAGAGATGCGTGTGCAGTTAGTGATGCGTGTGCTAGTGCAGTTGAGTAGTGATGCGTGTGCAGTTAGTGATGCGTGTGCAGTTAGTGATGCGTGTGCAGTTAGTGAT
>JARPMJ010009555.1:0-25849 GCA_033366665.1 Phoxinus dragarum
AGATTTGGAAACTTTTCTTTCTTTTTTCTCAATTTTTTTATACATGCAAATTGTATAATATCCAAGGTAAACATTTCTAGTAATTGTGCAGTTAATTCTCATGCTGTATTTTCAGAAAGTTTTGGAATACATCCTCTGCCCAAATGTGTCACTAATAAAAAACAATAATAAATAATTTAATGAGAAGGCTTATATTGACCTATAAATATTACTTTACATCTACCTTGTAAATATATATTTTTTCTATTTTATTAAAAGTGTTCCATGTAAATCCACAATAATTACAATTTTAACAATATTTCAAGTGTAAAGTATCATACATATTTCAAAGTTAAGGATTCATTAGTTTGATATAGCCTAACGTTACATTGGAACAAACACTATAACATCTATAGTTTATGAGTTTATTTTTGACAAAACATACTATATATTTAACATATGAGCAGAAACTGGCTAACAAAAGCTTATTTGATGTCTATTTTACAGTAAAAACTTTATAGTCTATCCAAAACTAGTCACAACTAATGTTAGTAGCAACATCGCGCATATATGCCGTTCATTCATCACACACAGAAACGCGATTCATATTTAAACAGTCTTTTTGCGGTTTACAGACACTACTCCATATCGCGATTAGAACAAAGCATATAAGAATAAAAATTTAAAAAACTTACTACTAATCCTCAACTGGATCCATTGCTCCTCGAAGTGAAACGTACTCGGTTACTAACGTAACCTCGGTTCTCTCTAGAGAGAGGAACGAGTACTGCGTTGTCGTAGCAACGCATTGGGGGAAAATCCTTTTCCACGAGAATACTGAAGCAAAAATTATCCTTAATTTTGTATCTATGTAAAACGCTTTGCCCCAGCATACAGACCTAGGCGAGACAGCTTGCGCGCCTATTGGCTGCTGTGCGGCAAAAGCTTAAGCCAATCGAGCGAGCCCTAGAGTGACGTCACACCCAATGAGGGCGCTTCGCGCCCTCCTGCGTCACGTCCCGCCAAAACGGGCGTGGCTTAGGGCTATATATTTCGCTCACAGGCTTATGAACTCTGATTTTTAAAGCGAAACAACCAGAGCGCATACACGGCAGGAAACGCAGTACTCGTTCCTCTCTCTAGAGAGAACTGAGGTTACGTTAGTAACCGAGTACGTTCTCTTACGATGGATACTCTCGTACTGCGTTGTCGTAGCAACGCATTGGGGAACACCCTGTAAGACGCCGTGTGTGCAGTGATCCGACACCATAGACCCAGAGCACTGAGCTGGGGTTCATATAGTACATAATCACCTGTAGGACTCACAGAGAATCCTGAAAGAGGTGGGCTCTAACCACCATCTCTCACAAAAATGACTGCCTTAGCAGATCAGTATAGAATTGACTGCGCTTAGCAGATCAGTACAGAATAGACTGCGCTTAGCAGATCAGTACAGAGTAGACTGCGCTTAGCAGATCAGTACAGAATTAACTGCGCTTAGCAGTTCAGCATAATAATGCCATAATAGACGACTGAAAAGTCAGTCTAACAAATACGGTTATTTAAACCAACAATATCTTGGCCTGTAAGGCGGGTACCTCAAGGTTATAAAACCTGATAAATGTAGACGGTGAGGCCCAGCCTGCAACCATACAAATATCCTGTAAGGCAATCCCACTCGACCAAGCCCACGAAGAAGCCATACTTCTCGTGGAGTGCGCTCTAACACCCAAAGGGCACTGAATGCCTTTGGATGCGTACGCTAGAGCTATAGCGTCCACTATCCATCTGGATAGGCTCTGTTTCGAAGTGGCCAGTCCCTTGAGACGCCCACTGAACGAAACGAAAAGCTGCTCTGTCTGTCTGAAAGCAGACGAGCGCGACATATAAGCTCTCAATGCCCTCACTGGGCAGATGAAATTTTCGTCCATATTCTCCCCGATGACCGGAAGGGCAGACAGGGAAATAACCTGCGCCCTAAACGGTGTGTTTAGGGATTTTGGAACGTAACCATGCTTAGGTTTGAGCACGACTCTGGAGTCATAAAGCCCAAATTCCATGCACGACGCGCTCACTGAGAGCGCGTGCAAGTCCCCAACACGCTTCACTGAAGCGAGAGCCAGGAGAAACACCGTCTTGAGCGACAAGTGTTTCATATCAATCTCCTGATGAGGCTCGAAAGGAGGACCCTTCATGGCGTCCAGCACCGTGGAAAGGTCCCAAATGGGAACTGTGGGAGGTCTGGGTGGATTAAGTCTCCTAGCTCCTTTAAGGAACCGAATGACTAAATCGTTCCTTCCTATGGACTGGCCGTGTGCGGTTTCAGAAAAAGCCGCTATAGCCGCCACATATACCTTGAGTGTGGAAGGGGATCTCCCGCTATCCAACATCTCTTGTAAGAAGGACAAAACCTCTGTTACTCCGCAGTCTGGGGGTGACACGCCGCGAGACGTGCACCAGCCAGAAAAAAACTGACCATTTGGACGCATAGAGCCGTCGCGTAGACGGAGCTCTAGCCTGTGTGATCGTGTTTAACACTCCCTGAGGGAGGTCAGCGGATACCCGTTAATGGCCCACACATGAAGCGACCATAGCTCCGGGTGAGGATGCCAAATCGAACCATTTGCTTGAGAGAGGAGATCTCTCCTCAGAGGCACTGGCCACGGGGCGGTGCTGGCTAACTGCATCACAGCTGGGAACCAGGGTTGATTCGACCAGAGCGGCGCTACTAGCAGCACTGAGCATCCTTCCTCCCTGATCCTCTCCACCACCTGGGTCAGGAGGGAGACAGGGGGAAAAGCATAAAGGGGGCGGCGTGGCCACTGATGAGCCAGCGTGTCCTTGCTTTTCGAGAAAAATTCTAGACAGTGAGCGTTCTCTGGAGACGCAAAGAGGTCCACTTCCGCTCTGCCGAATTTCTTCCACAACAGTTGTACTGTGTGTGGGTGTAATGACCATTCTCCTGCCGGAACGCGGTTCCTGGACAGTAGGTCTGGTCCCACATTCAGGTGCCCCGGCACGTGCGCCGCCCTTAATGAAAAGAGGTTGCAGCACGCCCATATCAGAAGGCGTTTGGTCAGCCTGTATAACGACAGGGACCTGAGGCCGCCCTGGCGATTTATGTATGACACCACTGACATGCTGTCTGAACTTATCAGTACATGGCAGCCCATAATCAGGGGACGAAAGCGAGTGAGCGCTTTGCACACTGCTAACATCTCGAGGCAGTTTATGTGGAGGAGCTGTTCCCGCTCTGACCAAAGGCCAAACAGCGGTCTGCCCTCGAGCAGCGCTCCCCATCCTGCGTTGGATGCGTCCGTAGACACCACCCTCAGACTCGAGGAAGTCCCTAGGCTTACACCTGACAGGTACCAGTCTTTTGACCTCCATGGTATCAAAGCTGCAACGCAAGCTTGATTGACCTTGAGGCGAAGCCGACCGGTGGCCCATGCTTTGCAGGGCACCCTCCCTTTGAGCCATATCTGCAGCGGGCGCATGCGCAGCAGACCCAGCTGCAGTACTGCAGATGCTGAGGCCATCAGACCTAGCATTTTCTGAAATCTCTTTAGAGGGAGAACAGCGCCGCAGCGAAATGAGCTGACTGTGCGCTGGATGCGCAGCGCGCGCTGTTGTGACAGCTGCGCTGTCATCGACAGTGAGTTCAGTTCCAGTCCCAGAAAAGAAATATTCTGACTGGGGGAAAGCGAACTCTTTTCCCAGTTTACTGTGAGACCGAGATTCTCGAGCTGACTCAGCAGCAGGGCTCTGTGCGCCACTATCTCTGAATGAGATTGGGAAGAATGAGCCAATCGTCCAAATAGTTCAGCACTCGAACACCCTGCAGTTTGAGGGGAGCGAGTGCTGCGTCCATGCACTTCGTAAATGTACGGGGTGCTAGAGACAAGCCGAACGGCAGGACTTTGTACTGGTATGCCTGGCCCTCGAAGGCGAATCTCAAAAATCGCCTGTGACGTGACGCAATCTGTATTTGAAAATAAGCGTCCTTTAGATCTACTGACACGAACCAGTCTCCTTGGCGAACGTGCGCGAGGATTTTTCTGGTCGTTAGCATTCTGAACTGGCGTTTCACAAGCGCTCTGTTCAGTTGCCTCAGATCTAGTATGGGTCTGAGACCCCCGTCTTTCTTGGGTACCAGGAAGTATCTGCTGTAAAGCCCCCCTTCGCTCTGAGCCTGAGATAAAGGTTCGATAGCCCTTTTTCTCAGAAGTTTCTGAATTTCGGCTTGAAGTAGATGTGCTACATTCGAATCTACCGAAGTCTCGACGCGCGCCGTGTGGCGGCGAGGGCGTCTGCAAAACTGTAGCGAATAGCCTTCTTTTATGATGTTTATCACCCATTTTGAAACCCCGGGAAGCTTTTCCCATGCATCTGCACGTGTAGCTAGGGGCTGAGTGAAAAGCGCGCTCTGATCGACACGCGATACAGCGGCTTCCGTGAGCTGCGACAGAAATGTCTCGCTCGCAACATCTGAGGCCGGGGCCGTGCTTATGAAAGCGGGCAGAATGTCCGCGCTCGACCCCTCGACAGCCTTCAGGCGGAGAGGGATGGCTGGACGGGCTCCGTATGAACCGTAATGCTTGTGTGGGAACGCGGGCACTGGGGACCAGGCACGTTTACCACCTTTATAGCATCGCTCGCCGGAGCGGAGCGCCTGCACGCAGGTTTCGTTTTTACAGAAACCGTGCGATGAGCAGGAGGTAGCATTAGTGGGCACTGGGTAGTGGGCACGTGTGCTACTTTTAACGCGCAATCGAACTGAGTCGATTTTATGTGCGCGGGCCCTGTGTGTGGGGCCGTGTTTGTGTGTAGGGATGTGCACATTACAGCGGGCAGATTTACTACACAAGAAACACCATCGGCCGTGGCCGGGTAACCAGAAAATGCACTCTTTAATGGATTTATCTGGGTAGCCGTGAAAACGGCTGTTGTGTGCAGACAAGCGGCCAGTGGGACACGCCTGTTGGCTGCAATGATCGCAGGTACAATCGCTTCGCTTGGGACTGCACGAGCGGTGAGCTTCGGTGAGGGTCCGGCCGCAGCGGGACTTGAACACCGACGCTTCCCTAGCAGTGCTAGGATGTCTTCGGGGGCTCTGGCTTCAATGGTACCTTCTGTCGCGGGCCACGCGGCGCGGGGCGGCGACCAGAAGAGCGAGAGTGCGGTCTCGAGCTCTGGGTCTGGCGGCGTTGAGATGAGGAGCTGGGCGGGGGTCTCGGCGGTGAGCTCTGAGCGGGCGGTTTCGCACGGCCTGCTGTAGAGCTGGAGGGCTTCGGCAGGAAGTGCTTCATTGCCTGGGTCGCCTTCTGCACCTCCGCATACCTGTCGGTGAAGTCCTTCACCGAAGTCCCGAAGAGGCCAGCAGGAGAGAGCGGGGCGTCCAGGAACGCAGTCCGTTCTGCTTCTGGCATGTCTGAGAGCGTTATTTCTAACTGTTGTTATTTCTAACTGTTATTTCCGTCCACCAGGCGGCCGGAGTGTCGAGCCGTTCACTGAGGGCTATCCAGCGTCACTGCCAGGCACCGCGGAGAAGATCGCCCAGCTGGTGGAGGTCCAGATGACAGCGCGTTGTGGGAACCGGACCAATTTTTTTTTTCCTCTCTCCCCTCTCTCGTCACTGTCGCTCCATGCTTCCGTCTCCTTTCTCTCGCCTCGTCTATCCATACCCCCACGTCCCGCGGCCACCGTGATCGGTTCCCCGGAGGGAGGGGGAGGGGGGGAGTTGAGCGCAGTCTCGTGGGTACCCCCCGGCCTGCGAGGGGCGATGGGGGTATGTGGCGAGCAGGACGAGGTCGAGGGACGTGAGAGCGGTGCGAGACCGGTGGCGTGATTAATGATGAGCGACACCTGTGCGACGCACCGGTCTCGTATCTCTCACGGAGGAGTGGAGGCATAAAAGGAGGAGCGATGACAGTGAAGATCGAGAGAGGAACAGGCCTGATTTTATGTTGTGTTTTGTTTCTGTAGCCAGCAGTCGTCCGCGAGGGACTGCTGGCTTATACTTTCATTTTGTAGGCTATTTGTTTATTTATTTATTAAAAGTTGTTGAATGTTCGCCGGTTCCCGCCTCCTTCTTCCCATAACATCTAACCTCGTTACACCAGCACTTTCAAATTTGCTTTGATGTCAGGCGCTCTGGCTCCCGGCAAACATGTGACTATGGTGGCTGGTGTCTCTATTTTCACGTTCCGTGTAATAGAATCGCCAATTACCAGGGCACAATCAGAATAATTCCCAGTGGGTGTTTCACTGAGCGGGGCAAATCGATTTGTTATCGGAACGGAAAAGTGGTTTTTTGATCCGCGACTAGAGCGATCTCTCACTGTCACCCATCTGCCCTGCTGCACGGGCTCTACTTCAGCCGGAACCGACTCATGTAAAGAATTTACTAGGCTAGGCGCATCCAAAATAGTATCTAAAGCTCTAGCACTCTTCTTACTATTCTCGATTAAAGTTTGGATGCGTGTCTCTAGTTCTGAAATCTTCTCCGTCAGCCTGACTGTCTCCTTTCATTTATCACACATAAATCCTATATTACCGACAGAGAAGGCTATGGTAAACATGTGACATGAAGTGCAGGTGACAATAACAGGAGAAGACATTACTCACCGTGTTTGTTGACTGATTCTTACTCACCTGGGCTTTTATGAACTCAAAGGCGCGGGCGCGCGAGAGAAAAATAAATAACTGAGCGCACGGGTGGTCCGTTAAAAGGCTAGCGAGTTAGCGTGTTGTGCTGATAATAACGGAAGCTAGCAATGTCAGGTTAATCTGAGATGTTGGGTAAGCTGTATTTAGTAGTATAAACAGCTAGAAATGATAATAAATGATGGTTCAAAACAGAAAGAAATATGAAGCTAATACGAGGCTTAGACACAGCAAACAAACTCACAGCAGCAGCAGAGTCACAGCGAGGCAGACAGGAGCAATCGATCTCCTCGACTTTAGAAACAGTTGCTCTGTTGTGCTTAAAGAAGATTAAAGAACATAGTCCAACGCCGTGGCACAACGAGCACACTCAGGCCCTTAAGAGAGCAGCCAGAAAAATGGAGCGCAACTGGAAGAAAACAAAACTAGAGGTGTTTCGGATTTCATGGAAGGAGAGCTCGATTGCTTACAGAGAGGCTTTAAAAGCTGCTAGATCTGCTTATTTTTCAACCCTATTAGAAGAAAATAAACACAATCCTAGGTATTTATTTGAAACAGTGGTTAAACTAACGAAAAAGAAAGCTTCAAGCCCAGAAGTTTCCAAGCAACACAGCAGTAATGACTTTATGAACTTCTTCACTTATGAGATCGATAATATCAGGGACAAAATTATAACTATGCAACCGTCTAATACAGTATCGCATCAGGAAGTGCATTGTAGTCTCCCTGAGGGAAAATTTGATTCATTCGTTGCTATAGGAGAGGAAGAATTTTGCAAACTCGTCAAATCATCTAATTCGACAACGTGTATGTTAGACCCTATACCGACTAAGCTGCTGAAAGAGATGCTTCCAGATGTCATAGATCCTCTTCTTAATATCATTAATTCATCTTTGTCTCTAGGATACGTACCAAAAACCTTTAAGCTAGCTATGATTAAACCGCTTGTTAAAAAACAGCAACTTGAACCTACAAAACTATTCAATTACAGGCCGATCTCGAATCTGCCATTTCTGTCAAAGATATTAGAAAAAGCAGTATCCTCACAACTGTTCCTTTCTTGAAAGAAATTATATCTGTGAGGATTTTCAGTCCGGATTTAGACCGTACCATAGTACCGAGACAGCTCTCGTTAGAGTCACAAATTATTTGCTCTTATCATCCGATCGTGGTTGTATCTCTCTATTAGTATTACTTGATCTTAGTGCTGCATTTGACACCATTGACCACAACATCCTTTTAAATAGACATTATGTTGGCATTAGTGGAATTGCACTAGCATGGTTTAAATCATACTTATCTGACCGTTATCAGTTTGTAGCAGTAAATTAAGAGATGTCTTATCAATCACAAGTTCAGTATGGCGTACCACAAGGCTCAGTACTAGGACCGCTGCTGTTCGCTCTGTATATGCTACCATTAGGAGATATCATTAGGAAACATGGAATTAGCTTTCACTGTTATGCCGACGATACTCAGCTGTATATTTCTTCAAAACCTAACGAAACCTACCAATTCACAAAATTAATGGAATGCATAGCTGATATACAAAATTGGATGACTAGTAATTTCCTACTACTAAATTCAGAAAAAACAGAGATTCTAATTATTGGACAAAAAACTTCCACACGTAATAACCTAGAGTACTGTCTAACACTTGATGGCTGCTCTGTTAAGTCTTCGTCATCGGTTAGGAACCTGGGTGTGCTCTTTGATACCAAACTTTCATTTGAAAGTCATGTGTCTAGTATCTGTAAAACCGCTTTCTTCCATCTTAAAAATATATCTAAATTACGTCATATGCTCTCAATGAATAATGCAGAACAATTAGTTCATGCGTTTATGACCTCAAGGCTAGATTATTGTAATGCTCTACTGGGTGGTTGCCCTGCACGCTTAATAAACAAACTACAGCTGGTCCAAAACGCAGCAGCTCGAGTTCTTACCAGAACCAGGAAGTATGACCATATTAGCCCCGTTCTGTCAACACTGCATTGACTGCCTATTAAACATCGTATAAATTTTAAAATATTGCTGATCACTTACAAAGCACTAAATGGTTTAGCTCCGCAGTACTTGAGCGAGCTCTTAACGCATTATAGTCCTTCACGTCTATTGCGATCTCAAAATTTCGGCCAGTTAATAATACCTAGAATATCAAAATCGACTGCTGGCGGTAGATCCTTTTCCTATTTAGCACCAAAACTTTGGAACAGTCTTCCTATTATTGTCCGGGAAGCAGACACACTCTGTCAGTTCAAATCTAGACTAAAAACACATTTCTTCAGCCTAGCATACACATAACACATTATAGACTTCTATAACTCAATGTTAGGCTGCATAGTTTAGAACAGCTGGGACCGGGAACACTTCCCGTAAATCCTGATGTACTTGGTACATCATAAGAAGGATGGCGTCTACGCTAATATTAGTCTCTCTGTCTATCCCGAGGTTTACCGCTGTCCACCGGAACCAGGCTGTATCCAGATCTGATGAAGGACCAGCGCCAGGACACGACGACGCCGCTGACCTGAAGTGTCAACCAGTCTCTCCTCCTCTCCACTCCGACTTCAAACCGGAACTGGACAAATACTCTGATTTCATTCTGAACTTCTGACCTGTAATGCTCCTGAATCATAATCATACACTGTTCACTCATTGGCCAGAGGAGAACTGGCCCCCGACTGAGCATGGGTTCTCCCAAGGTTTTTTTCTCCATTCTGTCACCTGATGGAGTTTTGGTTCCTTGCCGCTGTTGCCTTACCTTCTGGCTTGCTTAGTTGGGGACATTTAATATTCAACAATATTATAGATCTGCCTTAAAGGTGGACGATGATGAAATTGTTTTTTGTATTATTTTCATGTTATCACTGTGAAGCTGCTTTGATACAATCTGTATTGTAAAAAGCGCTAAATAAATAAAGGTGACTTGACCCAAACGAAGTGAAATACAATTGCTGCAAACAGTCCTTCATCATTCAAGTGAATTGAAGTGATTGGTCTTGGAGTTTGCCTCATTGTTGCATTTTCTACACTTCTGGGTTGCACTAATAGTGTCATAGTTTGTCGCCAAATTCGATTGGCGTGATCTTATAGCTTTTCAGACACCGGTTCAGGTGGAGGACATTCCCCAAAGCGTCATTGATATACATTGAAGCATCTCATTCCCTTTTCTATTGTGAAGTTTCCCCGAGACGTGCTCATTAGGTGAGTTTTCTGAAGCAACCATGAACAGCAGCACCACGAAGTAAGTGAGGAGATTATACAGCAGAAAAAGGAGAAGTGACTGGCCAAAGTGAGAGAGGAAACCATCGCAGGATTGGAATAACACACCGAGGAAAAGTTAAGTGCACCCTTCATTTGATTACCCTTTGAGAAAACCACATGTGAAGCTTGTCCATCACCAGTGTGTGACTAACCTGTGTTGCGGGCAGTGTGTGTTATCCTGTTGATAGAGCGAAACGTAGTAACTGGAACAGCTGGGAGGATCGCTGATGTGCTCGCGTAAATCTTCTGAAAACACTATTCCTTGAGTCATTCACCCTACAGCGAGAAGAGAAACGGGTCGATTAATCACTGTGGAGATGAAGTGAGTTTGCAGTGTCTAAAGAGTGAAATGCACACGTGTGAGGATTTATAAGAGTGATTTATGCACAAGTGTGGTGAGATCAAACAACTGTTTCCTCTGAAACTGTGATGAATGAAAATTGACGTCTGAATATGAAGATCCCTTCAAATTGATCTGTCTAAAGCTGTGTCCAGGTTTCCCTTTGTGCACGGTGTGGCGAGGAGCTCAATACACCCTGAGCACCACAATTCATGAGCACTATCTCTCGCGTCAACGAAAGCCCAGTCTCACGAACTCTCCAACGACGCCGTTCTGCTGTACCCGGAACGAGAGCGCAGGCGGGTAAAGTACCGCGATCCGGCCACACAAGCCGAGCCTGAGCGCTGTCACTGTCTGTCCCTCGGAGAAGAGGAGAAACTGCTGTCCTTCCATCGGCTGTTCTACGAACACACACACAAGCCGAGCCTGAGCACTGTCACTGTCTGTCCCTCGGAGAAGAGAAGTTGCTGTCCTTCCATCGACTGTTCTACGAACATACACACCAGCCGAGTCTGAGCACTGTCATTTGCCTGTCTCACGAGCACATCTGACGGGTCGAAGAGATGAAGAAAGCCACTGTCTCACCCACGAACCAGTGAGAAGAGGAACCCCCGAAGAATCACTTACCTGCACCCCCCCGTTCCTCTTCCCACGCCGGGTCCCAGCCACGAACATTCGCATCACTGCTTTTATTATTTTAAATTAATAAAATACTTCCCTTTTAAAATTCACTTCTTGTTGTCCGCCTCTTGGTGTCTGCTCCTCCGGAGTGTGGTTATTGACCCTCTGCCCTAACATCGGTCACATAATGCTTAGTTCATATATTTTAATATTAGACATTCAAAATAAAATGTTAATATAATGCAAAAAAGGAGTTAATAAAATATCTATATAAAATAGCACAAACATTAAGTCTGGCTGAACAACAGTGAAGTCTACATGTTATGTCACTGTATCACAGCAAAAAAACAGGCAATTTAACGGTTTAACTGAAAAAGTACCCAGTCAACAAGTATAATAATTATAATGTATAACAAATGCTAATCTTTATTTTTAGCATTAATATTTGTTTTAGTCAGCCCCCTTTGACTTCGAGAGCAAACAAAACAAACACATACATCATGCTAACACGCACTCTCTTCACCTCTTTAAAAAAGATTTAAGGAAATTAGAAGTTGTGCAAAATATTGTATGCACTCTAAAAAATGCTGGGTTGTTTCAACCCAATTTTGGGTCAAACATGGACAAACCCAAACGTTGGGATCGAAATGTCATTTAAAAATGTAACTCAACGGCTGGGTTTGTCCATATTTGACCCAAAATTGGGTTGAAACAACCCAGCATTTTTTAGTGTGCCAGGATAACTAGGACAAGTGACTTGCAGCTTTCCCAAAAAACAATTATATAAACAGATTTGTACATGAATGACTCAAAGGAAGCACAATTAGACACCTGAAATGGACACGTTGCTAACATTTCCTACCAAGACTAACCGAATCACCTTTCAATAGGCCTGATTAAAAAATCTCTATAACAGAGGTGATATGAGATTAAACCATACTAGAGATGCACCGATTACAATTTTCTAGGCCGATTCCGATTTTTCACTGCGTTTGACCTGCCGATACCGATTTTAGCCGATTCTGATTTAATTTTTTCTAACCACTTTACAGCACACACACATATTTGAAGAGTTCAGATGCAAAAGCTTTTAAGTGCCATCTGAAATTTTCTTCTAAAATTATAATTTTTATCAAGCTTGTATATTTAAGTTCAGTAATTTCACTTAAATGACAAATAATAGGTCATTTTCATTGCCATTTAAGATAAATGACTGAACTTAAATATTCAAGCTTGATAAAAATGATCATTCTAGAAGAAAATTTCAGATGGCACTTAGAGGCTTAAATTGCATCTGAACTCTTCATTTATTTTCTATATATATATTTTTTTTTATAAAACACCATATTCTTTTACCCAAACTGAATAATTAAAACAAGTTTAAATGGGTAAATTTTCTACAAATATTTTTGTTAATTTTCTTTTCTGACATAGCCTACTCCAGTTCTTGTTAAAACACACTAGACATGCAAATTCTGTGCATTTTGGGCACTTTTTGTGTGAAATCAAATGTATTTCCATCAAAAGCGTGCTTTCACTTTAATTGAGCGTGAGCAGCGCAGCAAAAATAGCGGTGCCGAAACCCACGCTTCACTGCTGCTCACGCACTGCTCCTACTCCGCGTATTTTTTTCAGTGTGAAAGTTAATCAATGAGTGCATTCACACCAAAATAATACGCGCTGCTCACGCTTGCCTCCATCTCCCTGTTCTGCTATTTCCCCACCAATGTTGCCATTTGTTAACTAGTTTCTTTTTAATCACTGATTTTATCTCTCTTTTCTCCAGTGGAACGCAGAAAGGGTGTGGTCTACAGCTCAGCTCAACAACAACATCATCCTCTTCTTCTTCTGTTGTTTATATGGCGGTTGGCAAACCAACTAAAGGTGCATTTCCGCCACCTACTGGGTGGGAGTATTGAGCACTACTTGGTTGAATACACTTAGGAAGAAAAATAAAAAATATATATATATGTTTTTAACCAGGGGTCCGTTCTTCGTACGTCGCTAACTCACTTAGCTGGATTTGATTGTTGGCGATTTGGCATGATCTTGGATTGTTTGGTTCTTCGACGCTCATCTTGGACTTGCTGTCATAGCAACAGGTGCGCAATCTTAAACCTGCTCGCGAGCAGGCTTATTTCATGTTAACAGGATTAGATCCCGGCTTTATAAGCGGAGGTGATCCGGGAAGTCCTTTAGCGCAGCGCGATAGCGTACTTTTAGAGAGATATCGTTTTTCTCGTGACTCGTGAGTGTCATTTGTATCATTAATTTGTTGGAACAACACATTTAATGTCGGAGTCGGGCTTTAACAACAGCACAAACTGTGTGCATTTCCCTGAGATTCTTTGCGAGTGATACGGTGAACTTGGTAAAAATGTGCTGCCTGTCGTGCCATTCACAAAGTTTACCTCGCGCTCAAGCTTTTTTTTTTATGTTTTTTATGGGGTTTTTTCAGACCCAAGGTTGTAAAGCAGATTTATTTTTTTATTTTGCCAATGCAGGTACATTATATTTTTTTAATGAAGATCATGCAATCATGACTTAGCCAATAAGTATGATTTACAGTAGCCTTTGTGTCAGGCTTCACTAACGTGATTGGTGCCAGAGACTGTACACACGTTCCCATCAAGGCCTCAATGAAGAGGATTTTGTGAACAGTGTAAATGTGCAGGTAAGTTACTATTACAATTCTAAATGTATCATATTTGTAATATTATTATATGAAAAAAAAAAAAAAGGAATGGAATCAAAAAGTATGCAGTTGACTGACTAAAATGTCTTGGCGGTGTGTGACACTATACCATATCAGTCACATAGTCACATGTAGCACATTATTTGAACATGGAAACGGAAAATATAAATATCAAGCACACTGTATTACATAGGCTACACGTATTCTGAGCCTAACATAACTATATTCTTTTCATTATGTAGGTGATTACAACATGCTTGGAGACACAGGGGCTATACCTGCAGGCAGTATTTTATGACCCCATTCCCTGACCCACAACCCGGACAATGGAGCTCTAGCCAGGACAAGGGCACAGTTTTAAATTGACCATGGGCAACTAAAGGGAAAATTTCAGTGTCTGAAAAGTCTGAGGGTTGCACCTGACAGAAACTGTGACATTATTGTTACATGTGCCGTATTACACATCATTACTTATCAGAAAGGAGAGGATCCCTGTGGTGGAGGTGCAGCCTGATGATGACCTCCAGCCTAATGATCTCCAGCCTGATGATGACCTCCACCAGTGCACTTGGACGGACCTAGTAGCAGAGCGGCACGGGACAGAATTGTGGGACACCATTTTTAAAATTCACTAAATGTTTAATAAAAGACAAGACAAATATGCTTAGTTCCTTTTTTATTTCAATTATTCTTTGTAAAGAAAAGCCAGTGATCAAGCCATCTTTTGCCTGCAATAAGAGATATTATTCAAGGTCAGCAATAGTACTCTGTGTGTTCTTTTAGAGAGATATTTTTACAATAGCCTACATGCAGTGTTCACTTTAAAGTAAAGCAGTTCAGGCTTTAGACCAGCCATTTGGATAATAGGCCTACTTAATTTAATGCAGCAACAAATTATTTTACAGTGTACTAAGATAATTAAAAGCTCATTTACCAGTAATGAAGCTGTTGCTGCCACTGGTCCCTGCCGTGGGTCTAAGGAAGAGATGCCCCCCACAATAGGGTCAATTCACATTCAACCCAAGGGCCAGCCCTTCTGTCGGGGAGTAAGTGGACCACCACCTGTTTTTTATTAAAATTCGTATAGCCTTTTTCTTGGTTGCTGCACATGAACAACACATGCACATCATTTTACGGTGTATTTTTAAAAGAGACCAAGAACAGTATAATGGCGCTTTTCCACTGCATGGTACGGTACGGTTCGGTACGGGACGGCACGCTTTGGCGCTTTTCCACTGCATGGTGCGGTACGGCTCGGTTCGGTACGGCTCACTTATGGCGCATTTCCACTGCATGGTACGGTACGGTACGGCTCGCTTCAGCTCGCTTTAAATGGTACCACCTCTGTTGAGGTTCCAAGCGTACCGTACCGATACTAAACGTGACGTGAAAACATTGCAGATCCCTGATTGGTCAGACAGAATCGTCACTTCAGCGTCATTGTATTTGCGACACGAGACACTAAACCCGCTAGATTTAAACAGCCAGACAACAGCCAACGCAGTAGCACCTGTTTTTAGAGTATTTACTTGACAAAAAAAAGTAAAAAACAAACAAACAAGAAATGGCTGAATCGTGGTCAGTGGACGAGGTGCAGACGTTCCTCTCGTTGGTTGCCGAGGAGCGGAAGTAGCACAGCTCTTAGCCGCACACGGCTACCACCGGACCTACAATAACGATCAGTCCCACCCACTTTGAAGCGGTACTAACTGCAGTGGAAAAGCAACCGAGCTAAAGCGAACCGAACCGTGCCGTACCGAGTCAAGTCGTACCACGCAGTGGAAAAGCAAAGCGAGCCGAACCGTTCCGCGCTGACTCGAACCGTACCGAGCCGAACCGAGCCGTACCATGCAGTGGAAAAGCGCCATTAGTAGCTTAGTAAAGATTACCATTTTCACTTTTACTTGTTCCAATGTTCTAGTGGGTGGTGGCTCTGACATTACAATGCACAAAGTAATTATGAAATATAATTAAAATACAAAAATGTATATAGGCTACTGTAACAAGTGATAGAAACATTTAACATGGTCCCCACTATTGAATTTAATTTGTTTGCTACTATTTGCCAGCCCCATCTCCTGGCTTTCACAGACTTTGATGTCTTCCCTGGCGTTTTCATTAAACATTAAAATTCCGCATAAACTTCGTCTAGGCTACTAGCTTTTGCTCTGCTGCGGAGAAAAACTGTGCGTGCGCTTTGGCCACGGTGAGCCAATAGCAGCGTTGCTGATCAATGTTTCTACTATCGATACATATCCCCTTTTAAACCAGCGCATGCACGCGCAATTATCTCAGATAACTCAATCCAGCTATACTGATCATAACCGGCTGGTGTGTTCGAAAAACCCAACTAGCCAGATCATGATTAGGCCGATTATATCATCTTGGATGTCTCGTTTGATCTCGGATGTTTTAAGCAACTTACGAAGAACGGACCCCAGTTCTGTATCCTTAATAAAAAAATTTTAATTTTTTTGTTTATTTCATAATTTGTTCCTTCTCCTAATAATTCCTTGAGTGAATAATTGCTTACACCCCTATCCTTTAGTGTCTGAACTAATTCAAGTATTTCTCTATTGTATGCTATACATTCTAGTAATATATGCTTTACTGTTTCAGGATATCCACATTTATCGCAATTACCAGTTTCATGTTTACCTATTTTATGTAGACTTTGGTTTAGTGAAGTATGCCCAATACGTAATCTTGTAATTATCACATCCTTTTTCCTGTTATTTATAGTTGTTCTTTCCACCCCCACATTTGTATACTATACATGTCTTCCTATTATTTCATTATCCCATTGTCACAAAGCAGAAGGAGACGAACAGTTAATGTAAATAGAGTTTTGTCACAGGTCGGGGGGGCCAAGCCAGGCTGCACCCTCCCCTGAAACCCAGGACCACCCCGAGGAGCGTACCAGAAGGAACCAGACCGACAAGAGGATAAAAGTTGAACAAGTTTTATTAAGTAAAATCAGTCTAAAAGGAAAAGTCTCAAGAGTTTCTTCTGTGTTCCCTCCACCAGGACGGGACCGGGCCCTGGACACCCAGGAAGGCGTGGGGTACTCTTCGGGCCGCACGGGCCGTTACGCAGGTGAGGAGCCGACCAGCGGTCCTCCTAGGTGGGTGCGTATTCCGGTGAGTAACACTTTCCGGTAGAACTGGGTTCTGTCGAGGGGCCGGAGGGACGTAGCACTGTGCGGACGGCTGTTGGCCCGGGCGGGACCTTCTACCAGGAAGGTAGGTATACTCCAAGCAGGTAGGAGGGGCTTCCGGCTGAGAGGGAGACTTCGGTGGAACCGATGAAAGATGCTGCTAATGTCCCCTTCTTCCTCCACAGGCGTCACAAGAAGTCTCAGCAGAGAGAATCCGTTGTCTATAGGACAAGGGGGATGATCAAGACAGGTACGTACTCTTTGTTCGTGGGTGGGGGCTTACGGCTGAGAGGGAGGCTTTGGTGGACCCGATGAAAGATGCTGCTAACGTCCCCTTTTTCCTCCGCAGGCGTCACAGGAAGTCTCAACAGAGAGATCAGTTGTCTATAGGACAAAGAGAATGATCAGGACAGGTAGGTACTCTTTGTTCGTTGGTGGGGGCTTACGGCTGAGAGGGAGGCTTCGGTGGACCCGATGAAAGATGCTGCTAGCGTCCCCTTTTTCCTCTGCAGGCGTTACAGGAAATCTCAGCAGAGGGATCCGTCCTCTGTACAACAGGGTGATTCAAAAACATGCACAACTCTCCAAGTTATAACAATAAATCTTCTCACTGGGCTCTTGGTTGTTAGTTTAAGACAGTGGTAGGCTTTCGGAATGGTGAGTGTACGGCGAATTAAGGTAATGAACTTTCAATCCACTCTATCACCCCACTTCAAGCAATTGTCGTGCAAACTCTCCACTTCAGGCACTGCATAACCACACTCGGTGCATTAAGGCCAACACTCACCCCACGATCGCCAGCTTCAATGTCGAGCTGGATCAGGTCTCACCCAGTAGCGAGGCGGTCAGGGTACTCCGTCACTAGCACGGGGAATCAGCACTTCCTCGCCCACACTCAGAGGAGAAAGACAGGAGTTCAATGAATCACGCAATACACGCTCTCCCAAGCGGCGCGACACTCGTGCTTAGTTCGCTTTACAATTATGTTCAATCTCGGTGCAGGGCATGTATGCAAACAATATTCAGATCTTAATACTTATCGGTCCTCCAAGGATAAAGCGCGGCTTGATCTTCACTGATTCTCTCGCAACAAAATCTCATTCCTTCTCCCACATCTCCATTCAGGGCTACTTAATCGTGACTAGATCCATTCCACAGCCGAACAGCCAACCCCACAATAATCCTCAGTTACCTTCACACATCAGCCCAGTAGCAAGGGAAAATCCACCTGTCGAGGAACACGTCCAAAGGAAAACACATCCGAAGAAGACAAACATCCGAGGGAAGAACGCACAGGAGGAATCCACCACACTCCGAGGGAAGAACACACAGGAAGAATCGACAACCTCCCATGGCCTCTGTACTTCCCTTTTTATAGGGTTGCCCCGCCTCCATAATCCTCTCGCAGATCGCCACATCAAACTCTCCGCACCAGATGTCAATCGGTCATTAGTGTTGTTATTGTGACATACCGCGCAACCCGGAAGTGGGACGGAACACAATTCCAGCGGGAACTCAGTTCCGCTTCTCTTTCGTCACCTCGTGACAGTTTTATTCAACATTAAACTCAATGGTAAAGGTAGCAGGTGAGTAACCGGAAGTAAACAGTTTCTGATGTGTAGATGATGAAAGTGAACTAGTCTCTTATCTGCTGCAGGTTTGGAGATTGGTGAAGGATCCAGATGGCTGAAGGCGGACAGAAGAAGCCGGGTGGCTGACTGAAGAAGACCGAAGAAGACCCAGGTCAAAGTATGATGAAGGTAAGTAGTCCGTTCGGAATCAGGTAGGTGTTTAGCGATCTCAGTAATGGAGTCAGGTTTGTCGATAGTACAACGACGAGACCAGACAACTGGCAGAGTGAAGGTGTGTGGTTTATGAAGGGATCTGGTGATGCGGGATGATGACGTGCAGGTGGTGAGGACAGGTGATGGTGATTAGTACTCAGGGGATTGAGAACGAGTGGGCGGAGTGATGATATCTGGTGTTGATGACGGTGTCTCCGTTACACCCATAACCTCTGCCACCTCTTTTTCACTTCAGTCCCGATCAGCCCCTTAATTTCCGCTTTACTCATCTGAACTCTGATGTTGATCTTGTGATCTGTCAACGACTCCTTTGCCAGTTTATCAGCTTCCTCATTTCCCTTTACTTCTACATGGGCAGGAACCCACAAAAAACGCCTAAGTGATGGTAAGATAATGTTATATATCTTCTGCAATGTTTCATTTAAAATATCTTGTCTTGCTAAAGATTTACCACTTTCTAAACTCTGCAGAGCTGATAGTGAGTGTGTACATATCACACTACTTTTAGGCTGCTTTTCTTCTATCCATTGTAAAGCCAATAACATGGCTATCAGTTCTGTTGTAAAAACAAATATATGATCTGTTACTCTTTTTGATATTTTAATATTGTACTGAGGAATATATATTGCTGCGGCTGCTCTACCTGTTTTCTACCTGTTTTCGGATCTTTTGATCCATCTGTAAATATTTGAGTCGTGTTGTTATATGCTTGAATAATACATTGTTGAGCGATTACTTTTGATGGCAAATTTGGTTCATTCTTATGTATCTCGTTATGTATGAATATGTCTATTTCTGGCATTGGGAATCACCATGGGGGTATAGATGAAATTGCAACAGAAGGAGCTACCTCTATCTCAGTTATACCTGTTTCCAGTGCCTCCTCCTTACTACTCAGCCAAAACTCTTTATATTTCCATACTCATACTCCTAACAATTTTCCAGTACCTTCTTAACTGGATGCCTTTCATCATGTCCTTTTACATTGATCCAGTATCTCATCCTTAACTTTCTCCTACGAACTTCTAATGGCATTTCTCCCATCTCTACTTGAATTGAGGGTACTGGAGATGTTCAAAATGCACCACAGCTTATCCTTGTGCTTGAGTCTGAATTACCTCAATCTTTTTAAGCCATGTTTCTGATGCAGAGCAGTATATCAGACTACCATAATCTATTGCCGGTCTAATTAATGAGCTATATATTCTTCTTAAAGACTGTCTACTCGCACCCCACTCAACCCCAGCCAAGCACCTCATTACATTTATTCCTTTTTTACATGTATCTATTAGCTTTTGAATGTGAATGCCAAAAGTTAATTTAGAGTCCATCCACATACCTAAAAATCTTAACAATTTAACTTGTTCCAATTAATGACCATACATTTTTATACTTACTCTAATATTTTTCCTCCTTTTTGTAAAACAAATTACCTGCATTTTTGCTATTTAAAACCGGAAACCCCACTCATTTGCCCAATTTTCTACCTTATTTACTGCTCCCTGCAGACTTTTTACTACAAATAATTAATTTCTTCCCTTTTTCCATAGTGTACCATCATCTGCGGACAGTGACCTCCCTATTCCTGTGTCAATTTGAGTATATATATATATATCATTAATCATAATGTTAAAAAGTATTGGACTACACACGCTACCTTGCGGAGTTCCATTGTCAATTGAATATATTTGTGAATATGTTGTCCCTATTCTAACTTCTATTGTCCTATTCAATAAGAAGTCCATGATCCAATCATACATCCTTCCAGTAATTCCCATTTTATCAAGTTTCATTAACAAACCCTATTTCCATAGCATATCATAAGCCTTCTCAATATCAAAGAACACTCCAACTACTACCTCTTTATTTACTTGAGCCTTCCTTATTGCTGCCTCCAGACTAACTACAGAATCCATAGTGCTACGCCCCTTTTCTCAATAAAATATACTAACCTTGACATTACCATTCTCTCCATTAGCTTACATAGGTTAGATGTCAGAGCTATTGGCCTATAGCTGCTTGGTTGAGCTTTGTCTTTCCTTGGCTTGCCAATTGGTACTATGACCCCATGTTTCCACTCAGAAGGAAGTTTCCCTGATTCCCATACTCTATTAAACAATCCTAGAATTGTATTTAATGATGATTCTGCTAAATTTTTTATGAATTCTACACAAATGTCATCCTTTCCTGGAGAAGTTTTCCTTACCCCTAAAAGTGCTCTCTTCATTTCATACATTGTAAACGCTGCTTCTACACTACCTAAGCGCCCTCTTTTTTCTAAATTTTTGGATTTTCTCTAATGCGTTGTCTCCTGTGTCTTCTCATTTCCTCAGTAATATTCTCATTACTATGCACCTTCATAAATGTTTCTGCTAATACTTCTACTTCTACTTTTTCTTTATCTGAAACTGCTGATTTTTATTTATTTATTAAAATTGGAATGCTACTATAACTCTGAATTCCACTCATCTTTCTAATCATCCAACAACAACATCTTTTTGGAAAGTAACATTTAAACATCTTTGGAAAATGTATGATGCATTTCAAATAATATGATGCTGAAATCCTTGTGTGAATTTCAGTTGTACAAACGTATCATGTAATGGACAACAGCATTAAGTTGCCTTTTACAACAAACAAGTTGCTTATTGCAATGCTAATAATAGTTGACATATTTCTAATACATTGTATTTTTTTTTCCAAATATTAAAATGATAAATGCATAAATAATTAAACTATTGCAGTAGGCAAGTAGGTAAAAAAAAGTAGGTGTTTATAAAGTACATACATTTTAAACACACTAAAAGCTTAATCATTTTGCTATGTTCTTACACAAAGTACACATAAAATGTACTTTAAGTAAGAGCAACATAAGCATGTTTTCTTTAAATACACTAAAACGTCACTAAAAGTATTCTTGTGTTTAGCATATTTCTTAAAAGTGTAACTAGCATATATTTATTACCTAAGTACTTCTAGTACACTTTTTAGAAATATATTTCAATGCTTGTACGGGTAATTAGCATATTTATTAAAAGTATAATTAAGCATATATTTATTAGCAATGTACTACTTGTCACGACACACACACAAGACACGAAGATCCAAGTGCAGTAGTTTTAATGGGGTAATCCGTACTCACAGTCAGTCCAGGCAAAGGTCAAAATGCAACAAAGACAATCCAAAGAACACACGAACAACAGGAACAGAAGTGTGGGGACAATATACAAGGACTCCGTGACAAACACTGAAACTGACAGGGTATATATACACAAGTGCTAACGAGGTGACGAGAAACAGCTGAACACAATGAACACTCAGTGACAGACAGGATTATGGGAAGTGTAGTGAAAATGCCTAGACACCGTGAAAACTGAGACCTCTAATGTTAACCCCAGGGAACCACCAGACACTGTGACATAACCTCCCCTCTACGGAGCGGCTACCAGACGCTCCAAGACCACAAGAAACAAACAAAACAAGAGTCCAGGCGGGAGGAGGAAAGGTGGAGGATATGGGGGTGGGATGGGGGACCAGGTCCATGGAGGGGAACAGGAACAAGGGGGAACGGCTTAAGCGCCGGCCAGGGCGAAACAGACAATCCATCGGGTGGCCACGGCGGTGAAGACCCCTCGGGCGGCCCACGGCGGTGAAGACCCCTCGGGCGGCCACGGCGGTGAAGACCCCTCGGGCGGCCACGGCGGTGAAGACCCCTCGGGCGGCCACGGCGGTGAAGACCCCTCGGGCGGCCACGGCGGTGAAGACCCCTCGGGCGGCCACGGCGGTGAAGACCCCTCGGGCGGCCACGGCGGTGAAGACCCCTCGGGCGGCCACGGCGGTGAAGACCCCTCGGGCGGCCACGGCGGTGAAGACCCCTCGGGCGGCCACGGCGGTGAAGACCCCTCGGGCGGCCACGGCGGTGAAGACCCCTCGGGCGGCTCAGGAACTGGAACAGACACCACCGGCTCAGGAACGGGAACAGCGACAGACACCACCGGCTCAGGAACTGGAACTGCGACAGACACCACCGGCTCAGGAACTGGAACTGCGACAGACACCACCGGCTCAGGAACTGGAACTGCGACAGACACCACCGGCTCAGGAACTGGAACTGCGACAGACACCACCGGCTCAGGAACTGGAACTGCGACAGACACCACCGGCTCAGGAACTGCGACAGACACCACCGGCTCAGGAACTGCGACAGACACCACCGGCTCAGGAACTGCGACAGACACCACCGGCTCAGGAACTGCGACAGACACCACCGGCTCAGGAACTGCGACAGACACCACCGGCTCAGGAACTGCGACAGACACCACCGGCTCAGGAACTGCGACAGACACCACCGGCTCAGGAACAGCGACAGACACGGGCACCGGCTCAGGAACAGCGACAGACACGGGCACCGGCTCAGGAACAGACACGGGCACCGGCTCAGGAACAGACACGGGCACCGGCTCAGGAACAGACACGGGCACCGGCTCAGGAACAGACACGGGCACCGGCTCAGGAACAGACACGGGCACCGGCTCAGGAACAGACACGGGCACCGGCTCAGGAACAGACACGGGCACCGGCTCAGGAACAGACACGGGCACCGGCTCAGGAACAGACACGGGCACCGGCTCAGGAACAGACACGGGCACCGGCTCAGGAACAGACACGGGCACCGGCTCAGGAACCGCAGGCGTGACGCGAAGCTCAGGCTCGGCAGCCGTGACGTGAAGCTCAGGCTCGGCAGGCGTGACGTGAAGCTCAGGCTCGGCAGGCGTGACGTGAAGCTCAGGCTCGGCAGCCCTGCTGTGTCTCCTCCAAGCACGCAGTACTGCTACTGCATAAAAAAGGAAGACAGCCTTCTTTGCCGTGGCAGGACTGGCGGGAACAGCAGACACTGGCTCCGACTCAGGAACAGCAGACACTGGCTCCGACTCAGGAACAGCAGACACTGGCTCCGACTCAGGAACAGCAGACACTGGCTCCGACTCAGGAACAGCAGACACTGGCTCCGACTCAGGAACAGCAGACACTGGCTCCGACTCAGGAACAGCAGACACTGGCTCCGACTCAGGAACAGCAGACACTGGCTCCGACTCAGGAACAGCAGACACTGGCTCCGACTCAGGAACAGCAGACACTGGCTCCGACTCAGGAACAGCAGACACTGGCCCCGACTCAGGAACAGCAGACACTGGCCCCGACTCAGGAACAGCAGACACTGGCCCCGACTCAGGAACAGCAGACACTGGCCCCGACTCAGGAACAGCAGACACTGGCCCCGACTCAGGAACAGCAGACACTGGCTCCGACTCAGGAACAGCAGACACTGGCTCCGACTCAGGAACAGCAGACACTGGCTCCGACTCAGGAACAGCAGACACTGGCTCCGACTCAGGAACAGCAGACACTGGCTCCGACTCAGGAACAGCAGACACTGGCTCCGACTCAGGAACAGCAGACACTGGCTCCGACTCAGGAACAGCAGACACTGGCATGTCCAGGATCCGAGCCAGACGCTCCAAATAGTCCATCATTGCCTTGGCGGCCCCACAAATGGGCATCTCTAGACCCGTCTCAAACTGGGCAAACGGGACGTGAACAGTCTCTGACTGGGCAGACGGGACGTGAACAGTCTCTGACTGGGCAGACGGGACGTGAAGCTCCGGCTCGGCAGGCGTGACGTGACGCTGGGGCGGGACCGGCAGGGCGAGCAGCTTGGGCACGACCCCCGGGACGACAGCGGGCTGCACGGGGACGACCCCCCGGGCGACAGCGGGCTGCACGGGGACGGCCTCCGGGGCGACAGCGGGCTGCACGGGGACGGCCTTCTGGACGACAGCGGACTGCACGGGGACGACCCTCCGGACGACAGCAGTGGGCTGCTCGAGGACGACCTCCGAGTTCTTAGGGAGACTGGAGGACTTCCTCCTCCTCCGCCTTTTCTGACAGCGAAGTGCCGGTTCTGGACTGGACGGAAACTGCGGCGAACAGATCTCTGGACTGGAATTCACCAGCCCATGGTCAAAGAAGGGCCAGAGTGAGGAATGGTGTCGAGATTCCTCTCGACCGCCTCCTCCATTGCGGCCTCCACGGGTCCCCCGAAATCTGACCAATCTGGTCCCCTCAAAAAATTGTCTCTTCTCCCGCTCGGTGGCTGGAGAAGAGATATTTAAAAACATACCACTGGATCTATGTTTGTGACGGAGTCCTTCTGTCACGACACACACACAAGACACGAAGATCCAAGTGCAGTAGTTTTAATGGGGTAATCCGTACTCACAGTCAGTCCAGGCAAAGGTCAAAATGCAACAAAGACAATCCAAAGAACACACGAACAACAGGAACAGAAGTGTGGGGACAATATACAAGGACTCCGTGACAAACACTGAAACTGACAGGGTATATATACACAAGTGCTAAACGAGGTGACGAGAAACAGCTGAACACAATGAACACTCAGTGACAGACAGGATTATGGGAAGTGTAGTGAAAATGCCTAGACACCGTGAAAACTGAGACCTCTAATGTTAACCCCAGGGAACCACCAGACACTGTGACACTACTAGTATACTTTTTAGAAATATATTAAAATGCAATTCAACGTATTTTAAATTCACGTTAAATAAGCATGTTGGAAATACAAATGTATTATAAACATACTATATGAATTTCAAATGTATTTTTAATACATTTAATATTACGTCTTTTTCACCTGGGCTAATTTAATAACAAATGATCACTTCGACGGAAGTGAATCAATCAAAACTAACTTTAGCTGGAAAATATCTTTATTCAAGAACCGCTATAAAGCCAAAACAATCTGTTACCTTAAATTATACGTTTATCTCTGTAAAGCTGCTTTGAAACAATCTACAGTATATTGTTAAAAGCGATAAATAAATGAAGATGATCTGACTAACATAACTAGCCCTAATTTATCTAATACATTTTTTTTGCACTGCAAGCACTGGATATGCACTGTATAAATGAAAGCAATTATTTACAGTGATGTCAATACACATACACACGCAAGTTTCCCAGTTCTGCTTTCACATGGAGTAATGAGCATGTGGGAGGTGTAGTCACATGGCTCTGATCAGGCTAGTGTCACATGGTTTGTGTTTGCAGTGACTTCAGAGCACTGGACTACTTCTGTTACACACAGTTATGATGAAAGTGTTTTATGCTTCCTTTGTGAAATACTGAAAACTACAGACGGACTTTTAATTGAGAAGAGGGAGTGAAACAATGGAAATACCAGCCATAAGTCTCAAGGTAATTTATTAGTTGTTTATTTATGTGTGTTGTATAGTTAGTAC
>JARPMJ010009556.1:0-25832 GCA_033366665.1 Phoxinus dragarum
AATAAATTGTAATGTAATATAATTCTTTTGAAGTGTTTAGTGCTTAATGTAAAAATATATAGTGTAACGATAAATCACGTTTGAATATTCTGCTGGCTACTGTATACAGGCCACCAGGGTACCATACAGACTTTATCAAAGAATTTGCGGACTTTCTATCAGAATTAGTATTGGCTGCAGATAAAGTACTAATTGTTGGTGACTTTAATATACACATAGATAATGAAAAAGATGCATTGGGATTGGCATTTAAAGACATTATAAATTCAATTGGAGTTAGACAACACGTGTCAGGACCGACTCATTGTCGTAATCATACTCTAGATCTAATACTATCACATGGAATAGATGTTGATGCCGTTGAAATACTGCAGCAGAGCGATGACATCTCAGATCACTATCTAGTCTCGTGTAAATTACATTTAGCCAAGGCTGCAAAGCCGACTCCGTGTTATAAATCTGTTAGACCGATCACTTCTGCCACTAAAGATTGCTTTATCAATAATCTTCCTAATCAGTTTCATCATCTCAGCATCCCGGATAGCTTAGAAGAACTTGATATTGCAACAGAAACTTTTAACTCTCTCTTTTCCAGCACTTTAGACACAGTTGCTCCGCTGCGCTTAAAGAAGATTAAAGAACATAGTCCAACGCCGTGGCACAACAAGCACACTCAGGCCCTTAAGAGAGCAGCCAGAAAAATGGAGCGCAACTGGAAGAAAACAAAACTAGAGGTGTTTCGGATTTTATGGAAGGAGAGCTCGATTGCTTACAGAGAGGCCTTAAAAGCTGCTAGATCTGCTTATTTTTCAACCCTATTAGAAGAAAATAAACATAATCCTAGGTATTTATTTGAAACAGTGGCTAAACTAACGAAAAGAAAGCTTCAAGCCCAGAAGTTTCCAAGCAACACAGCAGTAATGACTTTATGAACTTCTTCACTTATAAGATCGATAATATCAGGGACAAAATTATAACTATGCAACCGTCAAATACAGTATCGCATCAGGAAGTGCATTGTAGTCTCCCTGAGGGAAAATTTGATTCATTCATTGCTATAGGGGAGGAAGAATTTTGCAAACTCGTCAAATCATCTAAATCGACAACGTGCATGTTAGACCCTATACCGACTAAGCTGCTGAAAGAGATGCTTCCAGATGTCATAGATCCTCTTCTTAATATCATTAATTCATCTTTGTCTCTAGGATACGTACCAAAAACCTTTAAGCTAGCTATGATTAAACCGCTTGTTAAAAAACAGCAACTTGATCCTACAAAACTAGTCAATTACAGGCCGATCTCTAATCTGCCATTTCTGTCAAAGATATTAGAAAAAGCAGTATCCTCACAACTGTGTTCTTTTCTTGAAAGTAATGATATCTGCGAGGATTTTCAGTCCGGATTTAGACCATACCATAGTACCGAGACAGCTCTCGTTAGAGTCACAAATGATTTGCTCTTATCATCCGATCGTGGTTGTATCTCTCTCTATTAGTATTACTGGATCTTAGTGCTGCATTTGACACCATTGACCACAACATCCTTTTAAATAGACTCGAACATTATGTTGGCATTAGTGGAATTGCACTAGCATGGTTTAAATCATACTTATCTGACCCGTTATCAGTTTGTAGCAGTAAATGAAGAGATGTCTTATCAATCACAAGTTCAGTATGGCGTACCACAAGGCTCAGTACTAGGACCGCTGCTGTTCACACTGTATATGCTACCATTAGGAGATATCATTAGGAAACATGGAATTAGCTTTCACTGTTATGCCGACGATACTCAGCTGTATATTTCTTCAAAACCTAATGAAACCTACCAATTCACAAAATTAACGGAATGCATAGCTGATATAAAAAAATTGGATGACTAGTAATTTCCTACTACTAAATTCAGAAAAAACAGAGATTCTAATTATTGGACAAAAAACTTCCACACGTAATAACCTAGAGTACTGTCTAACACTTGATGGCTGCTCTGTTAAGTCTTCGTCGTCGGTTAGGAACCTGGGTGTGCTCTTTGATACCAATCTTTCATTTGAAAGTCATGTGTCTAGTATCTGTAAAACCGCTTTCTTCCATCTTAAAAATATATCTAAATTACGTCATATGCTCTCAATGAATAATGCAGAACAATTAGTTAATGCGTTTATGACCTCAAGGCTAGATTATTGTAATGCTCTACTGGGTGGTTGCCCTGCACGCTTAATAAACAAACTACAGCTAGTTCAAAACGCAGCAGCTCGAGTTCTTACTAGAACCAGGAAGTATGACCATATTAGCCCCCGTTCTGTCAACACTGCATTGGCTGCCTATTAAACATCGTATAAATTTTAAAATATTGCTGATCACTTACAAAGCACTAAATGGTTTAGCTCCGCAGTACTTGAGCGAGCTCTTAACGCATTATAGTCCTTCACGTCTACTGCGATCTCAAAATTCCGGTCAGTTAATAATACCTAGAATATCAAAATCGACTGCTGGCGGTAGATCCTTTTCCTACTTAGCACCAAAACTTTGGAACAGTCTTCCTACCATTGTCTGGGAGCAGACACACTCTGTCAGTTCAAATCTAGACTAAAAACACATCTCTTTGGCCTAGCATACACATAACACATTATAGACTTATATAATTAGGCTGCATAGTTTAGAACAGCCGGGACCGGGAACACTTCCCGTAATCCTGATGTACTTGGTACATCATAAGAAGGATGGCGTCTACGCTAATATTAGTCTCTCTGTCTATCCCGAGGTTTACCGCTGTCCACCGGAACCAGGCCGTATCCAGATCTGATGAAGGACCAGCGCCAGGACACGACGACGACGCCGCTGACCTGAAGTGTCAACCAGTCTCTCCTCCTCTCCACTCCGACTTCAACCAACCGGAACTGGACAAATACTCTGATTCAATCTGAACTTCATACACTGTTCACTCATTGGCCAGAGGAGAACTGGCCCCCGACTGAGCCTGGGTTCTCCCAAGGTTTTTTTCTCCCTTCTGTCACCTGATGGAGTTTTGGTTCCTTGCCGCTGTTGCCTTACCTTCTGGCTTGCTTAGTTGGGGACATTTAGTATTCAACAATATTATAGATCTGCCTTAAAGGTGGACGATGATGAAATTATTTTTGTATTTAGGGGCCAAGCACTGAAGGTGCGGGCACTCTATTGTATCTGTTCCCGTTCTTATTAGGGGCCAAGCACTGAAAGTGCGGAGGCACCTATTGTTTTCGTTCCGGTTCTTATTATTATTAGGGGCCAAGCACTGAAGGTGCGGGCACCTATTGTATCTGTTCCCGTTCTTATTCTTCTTCTTTTTTTTCTTCCGACTGGGCGTCTATGGCAGCCTATAGAACCGTTTGCGGGAAACTTATACAAATTGGCACAGTGATAGAGGACAGCCTGAACTATCACCATAGCAAATTTGGAGTCTCCAACTCATTCCCTCTAGCGCCACCAGCTGTCCAAAGTTTCACTCATGTTTATGCTAATAACTTTTGAACCACAAGGGCTAGAAACAAAATTCTTTTTTCCTCTGATTCCTGAGCTCATGATGATTCAAATGCAACCTATGACGTCATTTTCCGTCATAATAGTTTTCCCCGCCATTTTGAATTTTCCGAAAAACCTACTTTTTCGAACTCCTCCTAGGCCGTTGCTCCGAATTTCACGAAAAATTAACCAGATCATCTCCAGACCTTGACGACCCAAAAGTTATGGAATTCAAGTTGATTCGAATTAGTCCGCCATCTTGATTTTCAGTCAAAACCTACTTTGTCGAACTCCTCCTAGACCGTTTGTCCGATTTTCACCAAAATCGAATCGTATCATCTCCACACTGTACCGACAAAAAGTTATGGAATTCGTGTTGATTCGTCAAACCGTTCTCAAATACCGCGCAAACAAATTTTACGTTGTGCTACAGCTACAGATTTAGTGCAAAAGTACTACATCGCCCATAACTCCTAGAGTCCGTTTGTCCTAGACTCAAGTGTCTCACACCACTGTGATCCCTGGCTCAAGGCGGACAAAATGGCTATCTCCAATTTCGATTTAGGCCAGAAAAATTTTCTGCTATGTCGAATTTTGTCCGAAACCTACTTTTGCAAACTAGTCCTAGGTTTTTCACCAGATCGGAACCAAACCAGTCTAGGACATTTCTCTGGACTCTCTAGATCAATAAATATCGAAAAAAAAGTTGAACTTTTGCATTTGGGTGGCTGTAACAGGTCATTTAGAAAAGGGGCGTGGCAAAATACACTAAAAAGCCTATAAATCCCATATGAAAATTCAGAACTTCACCAAAATTGATGAGCATATGTGTCAGAACATGGTGAGGAAGCATGCAGAGTTTCATGGAGATCGGACCATAGGTGGCGCTGTAACTGGCAAAAAGCCTTCAATCTTATTAGGGGTTCAAGCATGAAATGCTGAAACCCTATTGTAATTAAGGATTCGTAAAACGCATCGTGCAGGCCAAACCGTAAGGCCTAGAGACGTGAAACCTGGCCAGATGGTAGGCCTCAATTTGGGGACAACCTATCAGAGTATGACCCCGAATGGCCCATAGGTGGCGCTACAGCAACCAAAAGTTCAAAATTGATCATAGCTCTTAGACCGTTTGTCCCAGGATCAAGTGCCCCAAATCGTTGGAATCCTTGGCTCAAGGCGGATAAAATGGCCATCTCCGATTTCGATTTAGGCCAGAAAAAATTTCTGCTATGTCGAATTTTGTCCAAAACCTACTTTTGCGAACTAGTCCCTGGTTTTTCGCCCGACCGGAGCCAAACCAGTCTAGGACATTTCTCTGGACTCTCTCGATCAATAGTTTTTGAAAAAAAGTAGAATTTTTGCATTTGGTTGGCTATAACAGGGTCATTTGGAAAATGGGCGGGGCAAAATACAGTCAAAAGCCTCTAAATCCTAAACAAAAACTCAGAACATCACGAAAATCGCTGAGCATATGTGTCATGACATGGTGAACAAGCGTGCCGAGTTTCATGCAGATCGGACCATAGGTGGCACTATAAATGGCAAAAAGGTTCCCTTATTATTAGGGGCCAAGCACTGAAGGTGCGGGCACCTATTGTATCTGTTCCCGTACCAAAAATAATTCTTCTTCTTCTTCCGCTCTGGGAGTCTATGGCAGCCCATAGAACCGATCGCGGGAAAGTTGTAATGGTTTGACATTCGGATAGAGGACAGTCCCAACATTAAATACACCAATTTTGGTGTGTCTAAGTCATTCCCTCTAGCGCCACCCAACTGTCCAAAGTTTCACTCATGTTTATTCTAATAACTTTTGAACCACAAGGGCTAGAAACAAAATTCTTTTTTCCTCTGATTCCTGACCTCGTGACGATTCGATTGCACCCAATGACGTCATTTTGCGCCATGAAAAGTTTTCCGCCATTTTGAATTTTCCGAAAAAGCTACTTTTTCGAACTCCTCCTAGGCCGTTGCTCCAATTTCCATGAAAATTGAATCAGATCATCTACAGACCATGCCGACAAAAAGTTATGGAATTCAAGTTGATTCGCTTAGCAATTTTCGAAAAAACCCACAAACAAATTTTACGTAGCGCTTGCGAAAACAGACGTAAGGCTGTATCTCCGCAACGCTTTGTTGGATTCAGACCAAATTTGCCACATGTCATCACAAGCATGACTTGAGGCTACATGCTGCGTTTCGGCGCAGCGCCACCTACTGGTCCGGAGATATGAAAAATGGCTATTTTTGCTTATAACTTCTGAACAGTTTGCCCAAAAATCATCAAATTGGTCTCGTTAGATTCAGGCCAACATGCTGAGTCGACTGATATCCAATTTTACCATATCGGCCCATTTTGGCTGTCGGCCATTTTGAATTATGTGCTAAAATGCTGTATTTTATGAACGCATGAACGTATCGTTACGAAACTCGGTATGGGTCATCAGTACAACGCCCTAAAGGTACTCAAAAATTTATGAGACACCGCCACCTTTTGGTCAAAAGTTATAATGAAATTTCCAAAAATGCTAATAACTTTTGAATAAATTTGCCTATAGTAATGACACTGATCTCAATAGATTCCTTGGGTTATGCTGAAAACATAGATACCAATTTTGCCATAGTCAGCCAAACTTCCTGTCCGCCATCTTTATTTTCTTTTAAAACCTACTTTTTCGAACTCCTCCTAGACCGAAGGTCCGATTTTCACCAAAATCGGATCGTGTCATCTCCAGACCGTGCCGAGTAAAAGTTATGGATTTCGTGTCGATAGACGAAACCGTTTTCGTATACCGCAGTGGCAAAGTTGAGGCATGATGCCAAAATGACTATTCAGGCTTTATATCTGCAATGCCTTGACATATTGACACCAAACTTTGTAAGTGTCATTGTCACTTCACTCTGACCACATCACATCAGTTTCGTAACTGCGCCACCTATTGGTCGAAAGTGATAATCATATTTTTAGTTAATGTATGTGATTTTTCAACCATTTTGCCAAAATTCATCTTTAAATGTCTTCAATTGCTCCTTGCTGCAGTTGGTCTCTCACTTCCAGCCACTTTGGCATGTCTTGTCGTCTTGCTTGCGCTTGGCCCCGGTGATTGCTGCTTGCAGCTATATTTATTATTCTTCTTCTTCCGCCATTGAAGTCTATGGCAGCCCTATGAACCGCTTGCGGGAAAGTTGATTTTATTTGACATTCTGATAGAGGACAGTCCCAACATTAAATACACCAATTTTGGTGTCTCCAACTCATTCCCTCTAGCGCCACCAACAGTCCAAAGTTTCACTCATGTCTATGCTGATAACTTTTGAACCGTAAGGGCTAGAATCAAAATTCTTTTTTCCTCTGATTCCTGAGCTCACGACGATTCGATTGCACCCTATGACGTCATTTTCCGTCATAATAGTTTTCCCGCCATTTTGAATTTTCCAAAAAACCTACTTTTTCGAACTCCTCCTAGGCCGTTGCTCCGAATTTCACGAAAATTGAACCAGATCAACTCCAGATCATGACGACAAAAAGTTATGGAATTCAAGTTGATTCGAATTACCGTTCTCGAATACCGCGCAAATAAATTTTACGTAGCGCTTGCGAAAACAGACGTAAGGCCGTATCTCCACAACGCTTTATCGGATTCAGACCAAATTTGGTACATGTCATCACAAGCATGACCTGAGGCTACATGCTGCGTTTCGGCGCAGCGCCACCTACTGGTCCGGAGATATGAAGAATTTATATTTTTGCTTATAACTTCTGAACGGTTTGTCCAAAAATCACAAAAGTGGTCTCGTTAGATTCAGGGCATCGTGCTGAGTCGACTGATATCCAATTTTCCCATATCGGCCATTTTGGCTGTCGGCCATTTTGAATTATGTGCTAAAATGCTGTATTTTATGAACGCATGAACGTATCGTTACGAAACTCAGTATGGGTCATCAGTACAACGCCCTAAAAGTACTCAAAAATTTATGAGACAGCGCCACCTTTTGGTCAAAAGTTATAATGAAATTTCCAAAAATGCTAATAACTTTTGAATAAATTTGCCTATAGTAATGACACTGATCTCAATAGATTCCTTGGGTTATGCTGAAAACATAGATACCAATTTTGCCATAGTCAATCAAAGTTCCTGTCCGCCATCTTTATTTTCTTTTAAAACCTACTTTTTCGAACTCCTCCTAGACCGAACGTCCGATTTTCACCAAAATCGGATCGTGTCATCTCCAGACTGTGCCGAGTAAAAGTTATGGATTTCGTGTCGATAGACAAAACCGTTTTCGTATACCGCAGTGGCAAAGTTGAGGCATGATGCCAAAATGACTATTCAGGCTTTATATCTGCAATGCCTTGACATATTGACACCAAACTTTGTATGTGTCATTGTCACTTCACTCTGACCACATCACATCAGTTTCGTAACTGCGCCACCTATTGGTCGAAAGTGATAATCATATTTTTAGTTATTGTATGTGATTTTTCAACCATTTTGCCAAAATTCATCTTCAAATGTCTTTAATTGCTCCTTGCTGCAGTGGGTCTCACACTCCCAGCCACTTTGGCATGTCTTGTCGTCTTGCTTGCGCTTGGCCCCGGTGATTGCTGCTTGCAGCTATATTTAGGGGCCAAGCACTGAAGGTGCGGGCACCTATTGTATCTGTTCCGGTTCTTATTAGGGGCCAAGCACTGAAGGTGCGGGCACCTATTGTATCTGTTCCCGTTCTTATTCTTCTTTTTCTTTTTCTTTTTCTTTTTCTTTTTCTTTTTCTTCCGACTGGGCGTCTATGGCAGCCTATAGAACCGTTTGCGGGAAACTTATACAAATTGGCACAGTGATAGAGGACAGCCTGAACTATCACCATAGCAAATTTGGAGTCTCCAACTCATTCCCTCTAGCGCCACCAGCTGTCCAAAGTTTCACTCATGTTTATGCTAATAACTTTTGAACCACAAGGGCTAGAAACAAAATTCTTTTTTCCTCTGATTCCTGAGCTCATGACGATTCGACTGCACCCTATGACGTCATTTTCCGTCATAATAGTTTTCCCGCTATTTTGAATTTTCCGAAAAACCTATTTTTTCGAACTCCTCCTAGGCCGTTGCTCCGAATTTCACGAAAAATGAACCAGATCACCTCCAGACCTTGACGACCAAAAGTTATGGAATTCAAGTTGATTCGAATTACCGTTCTCGAATACCGCTCAAATAAATTTTACGTAGCGCTTGCGAAAACCGACGTAAGGCCGTATCTCCACAACGCTTTATCGGATTCAGACCAAATTTGGTACATGTTATCACAAGCATGACTTGAGGCTACATGCTGCGTTTCGGCGCAGCGCCACCTACTGGTCCGGAGATATGAAGAATTTATGTTTTTGCTTATAACTTCTGAACGGTTTGTCCAAAAATCACAAAAGTGATCTCGTTAGATTCAGGGCGTCGTGCTGAGTTGACTGATATCCAATTTTCCCATATCGGCCATTTTGGCTGTCGGCCATTTTGAATTATGTGCTAAAATGCTGTATTTTATGAACGCTTGAACGTATCATTACGAAACTCAGTATGAGTCATCAGTACAACGCCCTAAAGGTACTCAAAAATTTATGAGACAGCGCCACCTTTTGGTCAAAAGTTATAATGAAATTTCCAAAAATGCTAATAACTTTTGAATAAATTTGCCTATAGTAATGACACTGGTCTCAATAGATTCCTTGGGTTATGCTGAAAACATAGATACCAATTTTGCCATAGTCAGCCAAACTTCCTGTCCGCCATCTTTATTTTCTTTTAAAACCTACTTTTGCGAACTCCTCCTAGACCGAACGTCCGATTTTCACCAAAATCGGATCGTGTCATCTCCAGACCGTGCCGAGTAAAAGTTATGGATTTCGTGTCGATAGACAAAACCGTTTTCGTATACCGCAGTGTCAAAGTTGAGGCATGATGCCAAAATGACTATTCAGGCTTTATATCTGCAATGCCTTGACAGATTGACACCAAACTTTGTATGTGTCATTGTCACTTCACTCTGACCACATCACATCAGTTTCGTAACTGCGCCACCTACTGGTCGAAAGTGATAATCATATTTTTAGTTAATGTATGTGATTTTTCAACCATTTTGCCAAAATTCATTTTTAAATGTCTTCAATTGCTCCTTGCTGCAGTTGGCCTCACACTCCCAGCCACTTTAGCATGTCTCGTCGTCTGCTTTTGCGCTTGGCCCCGTGATGGCTGCTTGCAGCTATATTTAGGGGCCAAGCACTGAAGGTGCGGGCACCTATTGTATCTGTTCCCGTTCTTATTCTTCTTTTTCTTTTTAGGGGCCAAGCACTGAAAGTGCGGGCACCTATTGTATCTGTTCCCGTTCTTATTCTTCTTCTTTTTCTTCCGACTGGGCGTCTATGGCAGCCCATAGAAGCGTATGCGGGAAAGTTGTTTTGGTTTGACATTCTGATAGAGGACAGTCCCAACATCAAATACACCAATTTTGGTGTTTCTAACTCATTCCCTCCAGCGCCACCACCTGTCCAAAGTTTCAGAAATTGTATGCTAATAACTTTTGAACCGTAAGGCCTATCAACAAAATTATTTTTTCCTCTGATTCCTGAGCTCATGGCGATTCGATTGCACCCTATGACGTCATTTTCCGTCATAATAGTTTTCCCGCCATTTTGAATTTTCCGAAAAACCTACTTTTTCGAACTCCTCCTAGGCCGTTGCTCCGAATTTCACGAAAATTGAACCAGATCATCTCCAGACCATGACGACAAAAAGTTATGGAATTCAAGTTGATTTGTCAAACCGTTCACGAATACCACGCAATTTAATTTTACGTTGCGCTTGCAAAAACAGACGTAAGGCTGTATCTCCACAACGTTTTATCGGATTCAGACCAAATTTGGTACATGTCATCACAAGCATGACCTGAGGCTACATGCTGCGTTTCGGCGCAGCGCCACCTACTGGTCCGGAGATATGAATAATTTATTTTTTTGCTTATAACTTCTGAACGGTTTGTCCAAAAATCACAAAAGTGGTCTCGTTAGATTCAGGGCGTCATACTGAGTTGACTGATATCCAATTTTCCCATATCGGCCATTTTGGCTGTCGGCCATTTTGAATTATGTGCTAAAATGCTGTATTTTATGAACGCATGAACGTATCGTTACGAAACTCAGTATGGGTCATCAGTACAATGCCCTAAAGGTACTCAAAAGATTATGAGACAGCGCCACCTTTTGGTCAAAAGTTATAATGAAATTTCCAAAAATTCTAATAACTTTTGAATAAATTTGCCTATAGTAATGACACTCATCTCAATAGATTCCTTGGGTTATGCTGAAAACATAGATACCAATTTTACCATAGTCAGCCAAACTTCCTGTCCGCCATCTTTATTTTCTTTTAAAACCTACTTTTTCGAACTCCTCCTAGACCGAACGTCCGATTTTCACCAAAATCGGATCGTGTCATCTCCAGACCGTGCCGAGTAAAAGTTATGGATTTCGTGTCGATAGACGAAACCGTTTTCGTATACCGCAGTGTCAAAGTTGAGGCATGATGCCAAAATGACTATTCAGGCTTTATATCTGCAATGCCTTGACATATTGACACCAAACTTTGTATGTGTCATTGTCACTTCACTCTGACCACATCACATCAGTTTCGTAACTGCGCCACCTATTGGTCGAAAGTGATAATCATATTTTTAGTTATTGTATGTGATTTTTCAACCATTTTGCCAAAATTCATCTTCAAATGTCTTTAATTGCTCCTTGCTGCAGTGGGTCTCACACTCCCAGCCACTTTGGCACGTCTTGTCGTCTTGTTCTTCTTCTTTTTCTTTTTCTTTTTTTTTTTCTTCCGACTGGGCGTCTATGGCAGCCTATAGAACCGTTTGCGGGAAACTTATACAAATTGGCACAGTGATAGAGGACAGCCTGAACTATCACCATAGCAAATTTGGAGTCTCCAACTCATTCCCTCTAGCGCCACCAGCTGTCCAAAGTTTCACTCATGTTTATGCTAATAACTTTTGAACCACAAGGGCTAGAAACAAAATTCTTTTTTCCTCTGATTCCTGAGCTCATGACGATTCGACTGCACCATATGACGTCATTTTCCGTCATAATAGTTTTCCCGCCATTTTGAATTTTCCGAAAAACCTACTTTTTCGAACTCCTCCTAGGCCGTTGCTCCGAATTTCACGAAAAATGAACCAGATCATCTCCAGACCTTGACAACCAAAAGTTATGGAATTCAAGTTGATTCGAATTACCGTTCTCGAATACCGCGCAAATAAATTTTACGTAGCGCTTGCGAAAACAGACGTAAGGCCGTATCTCCACAATGCTTTATCGGATTCAGACCAAATTTGGTACATGTCATCACAAGCATGACCTGAGGCTACATGCTGCGTTTCGGCGCAGCGCCACCTACGGGTCCGGAGATATGAATAATTTATGTTTTTGCTTATAACTTCTGAACGGTTTGTCCAAAAATCACAAAAGTGGTCTCGTTAGATTCAGGGCGTCTTACTGAGTTGACTGATATCCAATTTTCCCATATCGGCCATTTTGGCTGTCGGCCATTTTTAATTATGTGCTAAAATGCTGTATTTTATGAACGCATGAACGTATCGTTACGAAACTCAGTATGGGTCATCAGTACAACGCCCTAAAGGTACTCAAAAATGTATGAGACAGCGCCACCTTTTGGTCAAAAGTTATAATGAAATTTCCAAAAATGCTAATAACTTTTGAATAAATTTGCCTATAGTAACGACACTGATCTCAATAGATTCCTTGGGTTATGCTGAAAACATAGATACCAATTTTGCCATAGTCAGCCAAACTTCCTGTCCGCCATCTTTATTTTCTTTTAAAACCTACTTTTTCGAACTCCTCCTAGACCGAATGTCCGATTTTCACCAAAATCGGATCGTGTCATCTCCAGACCGTGCCGAGTAAAAGTTATGGATTTCGTGTCGATAGACGAAACCGTTTTCGTATACCGCAGTGGCAAAGTTGAGGCATGATGCCAAAATGACTATTCAGGCTTTATATCTGCTATGCCTTGACATATTGACACCAAACTTTGTATGTGTCATTGTCACTTCACTCTGACCACATCACATCAGTTTCGTAACTGCGCCACCTATTGGTCGAAAGTGATAATCATATTTTTATTTAATGTATCAACCATTGTGCCAAAATTCATCTTTAAATGTCTTCAATTGCTCCTTGCTGCAGTGGGTCTCACACTCCCAGCCACTTTGGCATGTCTTGTCGTCTTGCTTGCGCTTGGCCCCGGTGATTGCTGCTTGTTCTTTTTCTTTTTCTTTTTCTTTTTTTTCTTTTTCTTCCGACTGGGCGTCTATGGCAGCCTATAGAACCGTTTGCGGGAAACTTATGAAAATTGGCACAGTGATAGAGGACAGCCTGAACTATCACCATAGCAAATTTGGAGTCTCCGACTCATTCCCTCTAGCGCCACCAGCTGTCCAAAGTTTCACTCATGTTTATGCTAATAACTTTTGAACCACAAGGGCTAGAAACAAAATTCTTTTTTCCTCTGATTCCTGAGCTCATGACGATTCGACTGCACCATATGACGTCATTTTCCGTCATAATAGTTTTCCCGCCATTTTGAATTTTCCGAAAAACCTACTTTTTCGAACTCCTCCTAGGCCGTTGCTCCGAATTTCACGAAAAATGAACCATATCATCTCCAGACCTTGACGACCAAAAGTTATGGAATTCAAGTTTATTCGAATTACCGTTCTTGAATACCGCGCAAATAAATTTTACGTAGCGCTTGCGAAAACAGACGTAAGGCCGTATCTCCACAACGCTTTGTTGGATTCAGACCAAATTTGGTACATGTCATCACAAGCATGACCTGAGGCTACATGCTGCGTTTCGGCGCAGCGCCACCTACTGGTCCGGAGATATGAATAATTTATGTTTTTGCTTATAACTTCTGAACGGTTTGTCCAAAAATCACAAAAGTGGTCTTGTTAGATTCAGGGCGTCGTGTTGAGTTGACTGATATCCAATTTTCCCATATCGGCCATTTTGGCTGTCGGCCATTTTGAATTATGTGCTAAAATGCTGTATTTTATGAACGCATGAACGTATCGTTACGAAACTCAGTATGGGTCATCAGTACAACGCCCTAAAGGTACTCAAAAATTTATGAGACAGCGCCACCTTTTGGTCAAAAGTTATAATGAAATTTCCAAAAATGCTAATAACTTTTGAATATATTTGCCTATAGTAATGACACTGATCTCAATAGATTCCTTGGGTTATGCTGAAAACATAGATACCAATTTTGCCATAGTCAGCCAAACTTCCTGTCCGCCATCTTTATTTTCTTTTAAAACCTACTTTTTCGAACTCCTCCTAGACCGAATGTCCGATTTTCACCAAAATCGGATCGTGTCATCTCCAGACCGTGCCGAGTAAAAGTTATGGATTTCGTGTCGATAGACGAAACCGTTTTCGTATACCGCAGTGGCAAAGTTGAGGCATGATGCCAAAATGACTATTCAGGCTTTATATCTGCTATGCCTTGACATATTGACACCAAACTTTGTATGTGTCATTGTCACTTCACTCTGACCACATCACATCAGTTTCGTAACTGCGCCACCTATTGGTCGAAAGTGATAATCATATTTTTATTTAATGTATCAACCATTGTGCCAAAATTCATCTTTAAATGTCTTCAATTGCTCCTTGCTGCAGTGGGTCTCACACTCCCAGCCACTTTGGCATGTCTTGTCGTCTTGCTTGCGCTTGGCCCCCGGTGATTGCTGCTTGCAGCTATATTTAGGGGCCAAGCACTGAAGGTGCGGGCACCTATTGTATCTGTTCCCGTTCTTATTCTTCTTTTTCTTTTTCTTTTTCTTTTTCTTTTTCTTTTTCTTTTTCTTCTTTTTCTTCCGACTGGGCGTCTATGGCAGCCTATAGAACCGTTTGCGGGAAACTTATACAAATTGGCACAGTGATAGAGGACAGCCTGAACTATCACCATAGCAAATTTGGAGTGTCCAACTCATTCCCTCTAGCGCCACCAGCTGTCCAAAGTTTCACTCATGTTTATGCTAATAACTTTTGAACCACAAGGGCTAGAAACAAAATTCTTTTTTCCTCTGATTCCTGAGCTCACGACGATTCGACTGGACCATATGACGTCATTTTCCGTCATAATAGTTTTTCCGCCATTTTGAATTTTCCGAAAAACCTACTTTTTCGAACTCGTCCTAGACGGTTTGTCCGATTCTCACCAAAATTGCACCAGATCATCTTCAGGCAGTGCCGACAAAAAGTTATGGAATTCAAGTCGATTTGAATTACCGTTCTCGAATACCGCGCAAATAAATTTTACGTAGCGCTTGCGAAAACAGACGTAAGGCCGTATCTCCACAACGCTTTATCGGATTCAGACCAAATTTGGTACATGTCGTCACAAGCATGACCTGAGGCTACATGCTGCGTTTCGGCGCAGCGCCACCTACTGGTCCGGAGATATGAAGAATTTATGTTTTTGCTTATAACTTCTGAACGGTTTGTCCAAAAATCACAAAAGTGGTCTCGTTAGATTCAGGGCGTCGTGCTGAGTTGACTGATATTCAATTTTCCCATATCGGCCATTTTGGCTGTCGGCCATTTTGAATTATGTGCTAAAATGCTGTATTTTACGAACGCATGAACGTATCGTTACGAAACTCAGTATGGGTCATCAGTACAACGCCCTAAAGGTACTCAAAAATGTATGAGACAGCGCCACCTTTTGGTCAAAAGTTATAATGAAATTTCCAAAAATGCTAATAACTTTTGAATAAATTTGCCTATAGTAATGACACTGATCTCAATAGATTCCTTGGGTTATGCTGAAAACATAGATACCAATTTTGCCATAGTCAGCCAAACTTCCTGTCCGCCATCTTTATTTTCTTTTAAAACCTACTTTTTCGAACTCCTCCTAGACCGAACGTCCGATTTTCACCAAAATCGGATCGTGTCATCTCCAGACCGTGCCGAGTAAAAGTTATGGATTTCGTGTCGATAGACAAAACCGTTTTCGTATACCGCAGTGGCAAAGTTGAGGCATGATGCCAAAATGACTATTCAGGCTTTATATCTGCAATGCCTTGACATATTGACACCAAACTTTGTATGTGTCATTGTCACTTCACTCTGACCACATCACATCAGTTTCGTAACTGCGCCACCTATTGGTCGAAAGTGATAATCATATTTTTAGTTATTGTATGTGATTTTTCAACCATTTTGCCAAAATTCATCTTCAAATGTCTTTAATTGCTCCTTGCTGCAGTGGGTCTCACACTCCCAGCCACTTTGGCATGTCTTGTCGTCTTGCTTGCGCTTGGCCCCGGTGATTGCTGCTTGCAGCTATGATTTCTTCTTCTTTTTCTTTTTCTTTTTCCGACTGGGGCGTCTATGGCAGCCTATAGAACCGTTTGCGGGAAACTTATACAAATTGGCACAGTGATAGAGGACAGCCTGAACTATCACCATAGCGAATTTGGAGTCTCCACCTCATTCCCTCTAGCGCCACAGCTGTCCAAAGTTTCACTCATGTTTATGCTAATAACTTTTGAACCACAAGGGCTAGAAACAAAATTCTTTTTTCCTCTGATTCCTGAGCTCATGACGATTCGACTGCACCCTATGACGTCATTTTCCGTCATAATAGTTTTCCCGCCATTTTTAATTTTCCGAAAAAACTACTTTTTCGAACTCCTCCTAGGCCGTTGCTCCGAATTTCACGAAAAATGAACCAGATCATCTCCAGACCTTGACGACCAAAAGTTATGGAATTCAAGTTGATTCGAATTACCGTTCTCGAATACCGCGCAAATAAATTTTACGTAGCGCTTGCGAAAACAGACGTAAGGCCGTATCTCCACAACGCTTTATCGGATTCAGACCAAATTTGGTACATGTCATCACAAGCATGACCTGAGGCTACATGCTGCGTTTCGGCGCAGCGCCACCTACTGGTCCAGAGATATGAAGAATTATGTTTTTGCTTATAACTTCTGAACGGTTTGTCCAAAAATCACAAAAAGTGGTCTCGTTAGATTTCAGGGCGTCGTGCTGAGTTGACTGATATCCAATTTTCCCATATCGGCCATTTTGGCTGTCGGCCATTTTGATTATGTGCTAAAATGCTGTATTTTATGAACGCATGAACGTATCGTTACGAAACTCAGTATGGGTCATCAGTACAACGCCCTAAAGGTACTCAAAAATTTATGAGACAGCGCCACCTTTTGGTCAAAAGTTATAATGAAATTTCCAAAAATGCTAATAACTTTTGAATAAATTTGCCTATAGTAATGACACTGATCTCAATAGATTCCTTGGGTTATGCTGAAAACATAGATACCAATTTTGCCATAGTCAGCCAAACTTCCTGTCCGCCATCTTTATTTTCTTTTAAAACCTACTTTTTCGAACTCCTCCTAGACCGAACGTCCGATTTTCACCAAAATCGGATCGTGTCATCTCCAGACCGTGCCGAGTAAAAGTTATGGATTTCGTGTCGATAGACAAAACCGTTTTCGTATACCGCAGTGGCAAAGTTGAGGCATGATGCCAAAATGACTATTCAGGCTTTATATCTGCAATGCCTTGACATTTTGACACCAAACTTTGTATGTGTCATTGTCACTTCACTCTGACCACATCACATCAGTTTCGTAACTGCGCCACCTATTGGTCGAAAGTGATAATCATATTTTTATTTAATGTATCAACCATTGTGCCAAAATTCATCTTTAAATGTCTTCAATTGCTCCTTGCTGCAGTGGGTCTCACACTCCCAGCCACTTTGGCATGTCTTGTCGTCTTGCTTGCGCTTGGCCCCGGTGATTGCTGCTTGCAGCTATATTTCTTCTTCTTTTTCTTCCGACTGGGCGTCTATGGCAGCCCATAGAAGCGTATGCGGGAAAGTTGTTTTGGTTTGACATTCTGATAGAGGACAGTCCCCAACATCAAAATACACCAATTTTGGTGTTTCTAACTCATTCCCTCTAGCGCCACCACCTGGTCCAAAGTTTCAGAAATTGTATGCTAATAACTTTTGAACCGTAAGGCCTATCAACAAAATTATTTTTTCCTCTGATTCCTGAGCTCATGGCGATTCGATTGCACCCTATGACGTCATTTTCCGTCATAATAGTTTTCCCGCCATTTTGAATTTTCCGAAAAACCTACTTTTTCGAACTCCTCCTAGGCCGTTGCTCCGAATTTCACGAAAAATTGAACCAGATCATCTCCAGACCATGACGACAAAAAGTTATGGAATTCAAGTTGATTTGTCAAACCGTTCACGAATACCACGCAATTTAATTTTACGTTGCGCTTGCAAAAACAGACGTAAGGCTGTATCTCCACAACGTTTTATCGGATTCAGACCAAATTTGGTACATGTCATCACAAGCATGACCTGAGGCTACATGCTGCGTTTCGGCGCAGCGCCACCTACTGGTCCGGAGATATGAATAATTATGTTTTTGCTTATAACTTCTGAACGGTTTGTCCAAAAATCACAAAAGTGGTCTCGTTAGATTCAGGGCGTCGTGCTGAGTTGACTGATATCCAATTTTCCCATATCGGCCATTTTGGCTGTCGGCCATTTTGAATTATGTGCTAAAATGCTGTATTTTATGAACGCATGAACGTATCGTTACGAAACTCAGTATGGGTCATCAGTACAACGCCCTAAAGGTACTCAAAAATGTATGAGACAGCGCCACCTTTTGGTCAAAAGTTATAATGAAATTTCCAAAAATGCTAATAACTTTTGAATAAATTTGCCTATAGTAATGACACTGATCTCAATAGATTCCTTGGTTATGCTGAAACATAGATACCAATTTTGCCATAGTCAGCCAAACTTCCTGTCCGCCATCTTTATTTTCTTTTAAAACCTACTTTTTCGAACTCCTCCTAGACCGAACGTCCCGATTTTCACCAAAATCGGATCGTGTCATCTCCAGACCGTGCCGAGTAAAAGTTATGGATTTCGTGTCGATAGACGAAACCGTTTTCGTATACCGCAGTGGCAAAGTTGAGGCATGATGCAAAAATGACTATTCAGGCTTTATATCTGCAATGCCTTCACATATTGACACCAAACTTTGTAAGTGTCATTGTCACTTCACTCTGACCACATCACATCAGTTTCGTAACTGCGCCACCTATTGGTCGAAAGTGATAATCATATTTTTAGTTAATGTATCAACCATTGTGCCAAAATTCATCTTTAAATGTCTTCAATTGCTCCTTGCTGCAGTGGGTCTCACACTCCCAGCCACTTTGGCATGTCTTGTCGTCTTGCTTGCGCTTGGCCCCGGTGATTGCTGCTTGTTAGGGGCCAAGCACTGAAAGTGCGGGCACCTATTGTATCTGTTCCCGTTCTTATTAGGGGCCAAGCACTGAAGGTGCGGGCACCTATTGTATCTGTTCCCGTTCTTATTCTTCTTCTTTTTCTTTTTTTTTTTCTTCCGACTGGGCGTCTATGGCAGCCTATAGAACCGTTTGCGGGAAACTTATACAAATTGGCACAGTGATAGAGGACAGCCTGAACTATCACCATAGCAAATTTGGAGTCTCCAACTCATTCCCTCTAGCGCCACCAGCTGTCCAAAGTTTCACTCATGTTTATGCTAATAACTTTTGAACCACAAGGGCTAGAAACAAAATTCTTTTTTCCTCTGATTCTGAGCTCATGACGATTCGACGGCACCCTATGACGTCATTTTCCGTCATAATAGTTTTCCCGCCATTTTGAATTTTCCGAAAAACCTACTTTTTCGAACTCCTCCTAGGCCGTTGCTGCCGAATTTCACGAAAAATGAACCAGATCATCTCCAGACCTTGACGACCAAAAGTTATGGAATTCAAGTTGATTCGAATTACCGTTCTCGAATACCGCGCAAATAAATTTTACGTAGCGCTTGCAAAAACAGACGTAAGGCCGTATCTCCACAACGCTTTATCGGATTCAGACCAAATTTGGTACATGTCATCACAAGCATGACCTGAGGCTACATGCTGCGTTTCGGCGCAGCGCCACCTACTGGTCCGGAGATATGAATAATTTATGTTTTTGCTTATAACTTCTGAACGGTTTGTCCAAAAATCACAAAAGTGGTCTCGTTAGGTTCAGGGCGTCTACTGAGTCGACTGATATCCAATTTTCCCATATCGGCCATTTTGGCTGTCGGCCATTTTGAATTATGTGCTAAAATGCTGTATTTTATGAACGCATGAACGTATCGTTACGAAACTCAGTATGGGTCATCAGTACAACGCCCTAAAGGTACTCAAAAATTTATGAGACAGCGCCACCTTTTGGTCAAAAGTTATAATGAAATTTCCAAAAATGCTAATAACTTTTGAATAAATTTGCCTATAGTAATGACACTGATCTCAATAGATTCCTTGGGGTTATGCTGAAAACATAGATACCAATTTTGCCATAGTCAGCCAAACTTCCTGTCCGCCATCTTTATTTTCTTTTAAAACCTACTTTTTCGAACTCCTCCTAGACCGAACGTCCGATTTTCACCAAAATCGGATCGTGTCATCTCCAGACCGTGCCGAGTAAAAGTTTTGGATTTCGTGTCGATAGACGAAACCGTTTTCGTATACCGCAGTGGCAAATTTGAGGCATGATGCAAAAATGACTATTCAGGCTTTATATCTGCAATGCCTTCACATATTGACACCAAACTTTGTAAGTGTCATTGTCACTTCACTCTGACCACATCACATCAGTTTCGTAACTGCGCCACCTATTGGTCGAAAGTGATAATCATATTTTTAGTTATTGTATGTGATTTTTCAACCATTTTGCCAAAATTCATCTTTAAATGTCTTCAATTGCTCCTTGCTGCAGTTGGTCTCTCACTTCCAGCCACTTGGCATGTCTTGTCGTCTTGCTTGCGCTTGGCCCCGGTGATTGCTGCTTGCAGCTATTTAGGGGCCAAGCACTGAAGGTGCGGGCACCTATTGTATCTGTTCTGGTTCTTATTCTGCTTCTTTTTCTTTTTCTTTTTCTTTTTCCGACTGGGCGTCTATGGCAGCCTATAGAAACCGTTTGCGGGAAACTTATGAAAATTGGCACAGTTATAGAGGACAGCCTGAACTATCACCATAGCAAATTTGGAGTCTCTAACTCATTCCCTCTAGCGCCACCAGCTGTCCAAAGTTTCACTCATGTTTATGCTAATAACTTTTGAACCACAAGGGCTAGAAACAAAATTCTTTTTCCTCTGATTCTTGAGCTCATGACGATTCGACTGCACCCTATGACGTCATTTTCCGTCATAATAATTTTCCCGCCATTTTGAATTTTACGAAAAACCTACTTTTTCGAACTCCTCCTAGGCCATTGCTCCGAATTTCAAGAAAAATGAACCAGATCATCTCCAGACCTTGCCGACCAAAAGTTATGGATTCAAGTTGATTCGAATTACCGTTCTCGAATACCGCGCAAATAAATTTTACGTAGCGCTTGTGAAAACAGACGTAAGGCCGTATCTCCACAACGCTTTATCGGATTCAGACCAAATTTGGTACATGTCATCACAAGCATGACCTGAGGCTACATGCTGCGTTTCGGCGCAGCGCCACCTACTGGTCCGGAGATATGAAGAATTTATGTTTTTGCTTATAACTTCTGAACGGTTTGTCCAAAAATCACAAAAGTGGTCTCGTTAGATTCAGGGCGTGTGCTGAGTTGACTGATATCAAATTTTCCCATATCGGCCATTTTGGCTGTCGCCATTTTGAATTATGTGCTTAAAATGCTGTATTTTATGAACGCGATGAACGTATCGTTACGAAACTCAGTATGGGTCATCAGTACAACGCCCTAAAGGTACTCAAAAATGTATGAGACAGCGCCACCTTTTGGTCAAAAAGTTATAATGAAATTTCCTAAATGCTAATAAACTTTTGAAATAAATTTGCCTATAGTAATGACACTGGATCTCAATAGATTCCTTGGGTTATGCTGAAAACATAGATACCAATTTTGCCATAGTCAGCCAAACTTCCTGTCCGCCATCTTTATTTTCTTTTAAAACCTACTTTTTCGAACTCCTCCTAGACCGAACGTCCGATTTTCACCAAAATGGGATCGTGTCATCTCCAGACCGTGCCGAGTAAAGAAGATTATGGATTTCGTGTCGATAGACGAAACCGTTTTTGTATACCGCAGTGGCAAATTTGAGGCATGATGCAAAAATGACTATTCAGGCTTTATATCTGCAATGCCTTCACATATTGACACCAAACTTTGTAAGTGTCATTGTCACTTCACTCTGACCACATCACATCAGTTTCGTAACTGCGCCACCTATAGGTCGAAAGTGATAATCATATTTTTAGTTAATGTATCAACCATTGTGCCAAAATTCATCTTTAAAATGTCTTCAATTGCTCCTTGCTGCAGTGGGTCTCACACTCCCAGCCACTTTGGCATGTCTTGTCGTCTTGCTTGCGCTTGGCCCCGGTGATTGCTGCTTGCAGCTATATTTAGGGGCCAAGCCTGAAGGTGCGGGCACCTATTGTATCTGTTCCCAGTTCTTATTCTTCTTTTTCTTTTTCTTTTCTTTTTCTTTTTCTTTTTCTTCTTTTTCTTCCGACTGGGCGTCTATGGCAGCCTATAGAACCGTTTGCGGGAAACTTATACAAATTGGCACAGTGATAGAGGACAGCCTGAACTATCACCATAGCAAATTTGAGTGTCCAACTCATTCCCTCTAGCGCCACCAGCTGTCCAAAGTTTCACTCATGTTTATGCTAATAACTTTTGTACCACAAGGGCTAGAAACAAAATTCTTTTTTCCTCTGATTCCTGAGCTCTCGACGATTCGACTGGACCATATGACGTCATTTTCCGTCATAATAGTTTTTCCGCCATTTTGAATTTTCGAAAACCTACTTTTTCGAACTCGTCCTAGACGGTTTGTCCGATTCTCACCAAAATTGCACCAGATCATCTTCAGGCAAGTGCCGACAAAAAGTTATGGAATTCAAGTCGATTTGAATTACCGTTCTCGAATACCGCGCAATAAATTTTACGTAGCGCTTGCGAAAACAGACGTAAGGCCGTATCTCCACAACGCTTTATCGGATTCAGACCAAATTTGGTACATGTCGTCACAAGCATGACCTGAGGCTACATTGCTGCGTTTCGGCGCAGCGCCACCTACTGGTCCGGAGATATGAAGAATTTATGTTTTTGCTTATAACTTCTGAACGGTTTGTCCAAAAATCACAAAAGTGGTCTCGTTAGATTCAGGGCGTCGTGCTGAGTTGACTGATATTCAATTTTTCCCATATCGGCATTTTGGCTGTCGGCCATTTTGAATTATGTGCTAAAATGCTGTATTTTACGAACGCATGAACGTATCGTTACGAAACTCAGTATGGGTCATCAGTACAACGCCCTAAAGGTACTCAAAAATGTATGAGGACAGCGCCACCTTTGGTCAAAAGTTATAATGAAATTTCCAAAAATGCTAATAACTTTGAATAAATTTGCCTATAGTAATGACACTGATCTCAATAGATTCCTTGGGTTATGCTGAAAACATAGATACCAATTTTGCATAGTCAGCCAAACTCCTGTCCGCCATCTTTATTTTCTTTTAAAACCTACTTTTTCGAACTCCTCCTAGACCGAACGTCCGATTTTCACCAAAATCGGATCGTGTCATCTCCAGACCGTGCCGAGTAAAAGTTATGGATTTCGTGTCGATAGACAAAACCGTTTTCGTATACCGCAGTGGCAAAGTTGAGGCATGATGCCAAAATGACTATTCAGGCTTTATATCTGCAATGCCTTGACATATTGACACCAAACTTTGTATGTGTCATTGTCACTTCACTCTGACCACATCACATCAGTTTCGTAACTGCGCCACCTATTGGTCGAAAGTGATAATCATATTTTTAGTTATTGTATGGATTTTTCAACCATTTTGCCAAAATTCATCTTCAAATGTCTTTAATTGCTCCTTGCTGCAGTGGGTCTCACACTCCCAGCCACTTTGGCATGTCTTGTCATCTTGCTTGCGCTTGGCCCCGGTGATTGCTGCTTGCAGCTATATTTCTTCTTCTTTTTCTTTTTCCGACTGGGCGTCTATGGCAGCCTAGAAAACCGTTTGCGGGAAACTTATACAAATTGGCACAGTGATAGAGGACAGGCCATGAACTATCACCATAGCAAATTTGGAGTCTCCAACTCATTCCCTCTAGCGCCACCAGCTGTCCCAAAGTTTCACTCATGTTTATGCTAATAACTTTTGAACCACAAGGGCTAGAAACAAAATTCTTTTTTCCTCTGATTCCTGAGCTCATGACGATTCGACTGCACCCTGTGACGTCATTTTCCGTCATAATAGTTTTCCCGCCATTTTGAATTTTCCGAAAAACCTACTTTTTCGAACTCCTCCTAGGCCGTTGCCTCCGAATTTCACGAAAAATAAACCAGATCATCTCCAGACCTTGACAATCAAAAGTAATGGAATTCAAGTTGATTCGAATTACCGTTCTCGAATACCGCGCAAATAAATTTTACGTAGCGCTTGCGAAAACAGGACGTAAGGCCGTATCTCCACAACGCTTTAATGGATTCAGACCAAATTTGGTACATGTCATCACAAGCATGACCTGAGGCTACATGCTGCGTTTCGGCGCAGCGCCACCTACTGGTCCGGAGATATGAAGAATTTATGTTTTTGCTTATAACTTCTGAACGGTTTGTCCAAAAATCACAAAAGTGGTCTCGTTAGATTCAGGGCGTCGTGCTGAGTTGACTGATATCCAATTTTCCCATATCGGCCATTTTGGCTGTCGGCCATTTTGAAGTATGTGCTAAAATGCTGTATTTTATGAACGCATGAACGTATCGTTACGAAACTCAGTATGGGTCATCAGTACAACGCCCTAAAGGTACTCAAAATGTATGAGACAGCGCCACCTTTTGGTCAAAAGTTATAATGAAATTTCCAAAAATGCTAATAACTTTTGAATAAATTTGCCTATAGTAATGACACTGATCTCTATAGATTCCTTGGGTTATGCTGAAAACATAGATACCAATTTTTGCCATAGTCAGCCAAACTTCCTGTCCGCCATCTTTATTTTCTTTTTTAAACCTACTTTTTCGAACTCCTCCTAGACCGAATGTCCGATTTTCACCAAAATCGGATCGTGTCATCTCCAGACCGTGCCGAGTAAAAGTTATGGATTTCGTGTCGATAGACGAAACCGTTTTTCGTATACCGCAGTGGCAAAGTTGGAGGCATGATGCCAAAATGACTATTCAGGCTTTATATCTGCTATGCCTTGACATATTGACACCAAACTTTGTATGTGTCATTGTCACTTCACTCTGACCACATCACATCAGTTTCGTAACTGCGCCACCTATTGGTCGAAAGTGATAATCATATTTTTAGTTATTGTATGTGATTTTTCAACCATATTGCCAAAATTCATCTTTAAATGTCTTCAATTGCTCCTTGCTGCAGTTGGTCTCTCACTTCCAGCCACTTTGGTATGTCTTGTCGTCTTGCTTGCGCTTGGCCCCGGTGATTGCTGCTTGCAGCTATATTTCTTCTTCTTTTTCTTTTTCTTTTTTTTCTTTTTTTTCTTCCGACTGGGCGTCTATGGCAGCCTATAGAACCGTTTGCGGGAAACTTATGAAAATTGGCACAGTGATAGAGGACAGCCTGAACTATCACCATAGCAAATTTGGAGTCTCCAACTCATTCCCTCTAGCGCCACCAGCTGTCCAAAGTTTCACTCATGTTTATGCTAATAACTTTTGAACCACAAGGGCTAGAAACAAAATTCTTTTTTCCTCTGATTCCTGAGCTCATGACGATTCGACTGCACCCTATGACGTCATTTTCCGTCATAATAGTTTTCCCGCCATTTTGAATTTTCCGAAAAACCTACTTTTTCGAACTCCTCCTAGCCGTTGCTCCGAATTTCACGAAAAATGAACCAGATCATCTCCAGACCTTGACGACCAAAAGTTATGGAATTCAAGTTGATTCGAATTACCGTTCTCGAATACCTCGCAAATAAATTTTACGTAGCGCTTGCGAAAACAGACGTAAGGCCGATCTCCACAACGCTTTATCGGATTCAGACCAAATTTGGTACATGTCATCACAAGCATGACCTGAGGCTACATGCTGCGTTTCGGCGCAGCGCCACCTACTGGTCCGGAGATATGAAGAATTTATGTTTTTGCTTATAACTTTGCTG
>JARPMJ010009557.1:0-25832 GCA_033366665.1 Phoxinus dragarum
ACTGAGTTTCGTAACGATACGTTCATGCGTTCATAAAATACAGCATTTTAGCACATAATTCAAAATGGCCGACAGCCATTTGGATATCAGTCGACTCAGTATGACGCCCTGAACCTAACGAGACCACTTTTGTGATTTTTGGACAAACCGTTCAGAAGTTATAAGCAAAAACATAAATTCTTCATATCTCCGGACCAGTAGGTGGCGCTGTGCCGAAACGCAGCATGTAGCCTCAAGTCATGCTTGTGATGACATGTACCAAATTTGGTCTGAATCCGATAAAGCGTTGTGGAGATACGGCCTTACGTCTGTTTTCGCAAGCGCTACGTAAAATTTATTTGCGCGGTATTCGAGAACGGGTAATTCGAATCAACTTGAATTCCATAACTTTTGGTCGCCAAGGTCTGGAGATGATCTGGTTCATTTTTCGTGAAATTCGGAGCAACGGCCTAGGAGGAGTTCGAAAAAGTAGGTTTTTCGGAAAATTCAAAATGGCGGGAAAACTATTATGACGGAAAATGACGTCATAGGGTGCAGTCGAATCGTCATGAGCTCAGGAATCAGAGGAAAAAAGAATTTTGTTTCTAGCCCTTGTGGTTCAAAAGTTATTAGCATAAACATGAGTGAAACTTTGGACAGCTGGTGGCGCTAGAGGGAATGAGTTGGAGACTCCAAATTTGCTATGGTGATAGTTCAGGCTGTCCTCTATCACTGTGCCAATTTGTATAAGTTTCCCGCAAACGGTTCTATAGGCTGCCATAGACGCCCAGTCGGAAGAAAAAAAAAAAGAAAAAGAAGAAGAATAAGAACGGGAAACAGATACAATAGGTGCCCGCACCTTCAGTGCTTGGCCCCTAATGACTTGGACTCGAGGGCAAAAAAACCTGATCGGGACATCCCTACTTTGGACAAACAGTTCAGAAGTTATAAGCAAAAATAGCAATTCTTATATCTCCAGACCAGTAGGTGGCGCTGCGGCGAAACGCTGCATGTTGCCTAGGATCATGCTTGTGGTGACATGTACCAAGTTTGGTTGGAATTCGATAAAGCGTTGTGGAGATACAGCCTTACGTAAGAGCTACGTAAAATTAGTTTGCGCATTTATTGAGAACAGTTTGACGAATAGACTTGAATTCCATAACTTTTTGTCGGCATTGTCTGGAAATGATCTGGTTCAATTTTCGTTGCAAATCGGACAAACCGTCTAGGACGAGTTTGAAAAAGTAGTTTTTTTGGACAATTCAAAATCGCGGAAGCATTGTTATGACGGAAAATGACGTCATAGGGTGCACTCGAATCGCCATGAGCTCAGGAATAAGAGGAAAAAATAATTTAGTTTCAAGCCCTTTTATTAGCATTAAAATTAATTTGCATAAACATGAGTGAAACTTTGGACTGTTGGTGGCGCTAGAGGGAATGAGTTGGAGACACCGAAATTGGTGTATTTAACCCTCTGGGGTCGGCAATCACGCCGGCGTGATTTGCGTGATTTTTTTCACATTGCAGCTGAATAGATTTAAAATACTCCGTCATTTGTGGTCATACAGACTTAAATATGAAAAAAGAATCTGTGAGATGTCTACTTTGTATGTGTCCACTTACAATCAAAACAAAACGTTGTGCTTTTGTAAAATAAAGAAATTAAACAGGGTGTGCTTTCTGCCTCTCCGTCTCGTGAACTTTTTTTTCTTGAGCACGTCTCTAAACAAACAAAAAGCGAATACTTGTCACACATTTGTGAGCTCTATATATTTATAAACATTTAAGTGTGTAGTTTTAAATGATCTGATTCAAAACGAAAACAAATATTCTCTGTTTAAGTAATTTGTATAAAACCAACAAGATATCCAGGTTCTCTAAACTTTGCTCATTAGTTTTAAAGGATTAGTTCACTTTTAAAATGAAAATTTTGTCATCATATACTCACCCTTAAGTTGTTTCAATTGTATGAATTTCTGTCCTCTGCTGAACACAAAGGGAGATATTTAGAAGAATGTCAGTAACCAGACAGTTTTTGGTTCCCATTGACTTCCATAGTATATATTTTTCCTACTATGGAAGTCAATGGGAACCAAAAACTGTTTGGTTACTGACATTCTTCTAAATATCTTCCTTTGTGTTCAGCAGAGGAAAGAAATTCATACAGGTTTGAAACAACTTAAGGGTGAGTATATGATGACAGAATTTTCACTTTAAAAAGTGAACTAATCCTTTAATGTGACCACACCCACACGCGCAAAACATATAGAGATGCAAATCATCCATGCGTTGCGCGAACGCGCCCATTACCTCAACAACAAAGCGCCGCCAAACTTCATCAGTCCTCTGCTGTTTGTTTGGAAGACACGCTGTGAGATGGATTTACATCATAGAAGAAAAACGCGATTTGAAGACAAGAAAGATTTTAAGGTAAGAAAATTATTCTAAATTATATTAGTTAGTGTTATTGCATACACTTCACATTGCAGTCGCGCTGTGTGTTTGAAATAGAGGATGGATATACCCGAGCCCACATCAGCGCGGCATTGAACATTTTACTTTTAAAACAGCTTATTATGTAGGTAGCCAATGTGCCTGATGCTTTCACTTGATGCAAACGTTCGTTTTTGTGATTAAAAATACATGTAAATATTACCATAACATCTGTCTTCCTGTGTGCGGAAATTTGTTTATGTAGCCGTGACAACGAAATGCGTCATATCGATGTAAACATTTGAAGTAACATATGATAATAGATATATTTTTCTCTAGTGTAGTGTTACTGAAGTGTTCCTTTTTAACGATGCCTACTATTGTTATTATTTTATGCAGCCCTGCATGTATGCCTACAAGGCACAACAAACCTGGTGTTAATTTTATAGGCCTATATATATAATATATTATATATATATATATATATATATATATATATATATATATATATAATATGTGTGTGTGTATTTTAATAAAATTTTTAAAGCAATTTTAACCAGAACAAATCTAAAATGTATTCCCAAAATCTTGCAGCCCTAGTTTCTCTTGATATCAGCATGTTCACATCTCTTCTTTTTTTTAGGTATAGTCTTGCTGACTTCAACATGAGCAGAACATGGTAAAGTGAAAAATCAAACACCTGGGAAATGACAGGTATGCACTATGTTTCAGGAATAGCACAAATGTGTGTGACTGGTTAAGTCTCTGTCTTTAGTTCAGTGTGTTAAATAATGTGCTATTTTGCCATGTGTTTGTGTATCTTTGGATTGTTGTGTTGTAAATAAATCCAAACAATCAAAAAGCCATTCTTTTTAAAATCTCCTCATTCTTTGTTCAAAGTTCCTCATAGGACCTGAGAGCTCCTAATAGGGCCATTATGGGAGGCTCTTTGTCTTTCTCAGCTGTGAAACACTCAATATTCATGGGTGGTTAACGCCTACTCGCATAAAGCTTTCTTACACAAGACATGTCTTACAAATTTTAAATCAATATATTGTCTGATCTGAATGAGTAGTCAAGGTGATTTTCACATAGTTTTGGAGCAAATATTCTAGGCTACGTGATACAATTTTCAAAAGTCTTATGTAGAAATAATCAGTTTGGGTTTCATGACCTCATTTCAGTGACTTTTTTTTTGTCATTTTCACAAACCACGCATAAATGTTATTATCTCAAAACTACAAACTTTTAAATACATGCTGCTGACATATTATTGTAGCAGAGTTTGTGCTGAATGCAGTGTAATAAGATTTTAGCCATGAAAATATCACAAGTAACAGAAATAAGCACAAATGTTAGAGCATGTCAGAACACCTCCAGGACCCAGAAAACACCTCAGACCCCCAGAGGGTTAATGTTGGGACTGTTCTCTATCAGAATGTCAAACCGTTACAACTTTCCCGCAAGCGGTTTCTATGGGCTACCATAGACTTCCATGGCGGAAGAAGAAGAGGAATAATAATAGGAACGCTAACAGATACAATAGGTGCTTGGCCGCTAATAATAATAATAATAAGAACCCGAACGAAAACAATAAGTGCCTCCGCACCTTTGGTGCTTGGCCCCTAATAAATAATTCTTAATAGTAATTTTCATTATGAACAAAATTGTGTCAACTTACCAGTTCAATGATGTAATCAAACTGGCGCTTCTTAACAAATTGATGACCACCTAAAAGATAAAAAAACATTTGCAAACATTAGTGAACTGATCCATTTTTGTTTGTTTACATCAGGGGTGCCCAATCCTGCTCCTGGCGATTGACTGTCCTGCACAGTTCATCTCCAACCCTAATCAAACACACCTGAAGCAACCAATTAAGGTCTTCAGATCACGTCAGGATCACTTGAAAATTAAAGGCAGGTGTGTTTGATTAGGGTTGGAGATGAACTGTGCAGGACAGTCGATCGCCAGGAGCAGGATTGGGCACCCCTGGTTTACATGATAATCTACAATCTTTTTTAAAACATGTTTTGATCAAAACTGTAAACACTGACGCAGGACTTGAAAGACAGAAGGAAACAAGAGGCAAAAAGTTTAGTGTATCCAGAAAGAGCAACATACTTGTTTGCCATCTGATTTTTCGAATTCCTTCACGGACAACGCCATGGGATCCCGATGCCAGTTTCTTTCCCACTTTATAAAGTGAGTCAAAGGATCCTGAAAAACACACAACAGCATGATACTGAACTGATTGTGACTAAACCTACACACCAGTGCAGATCAGGTGAGGAACCAACCAGTGTGAAGATTACAAATAAAATCAGTAAACGGGCTGAAATTGACATTAATTCAAGTAAGAATAACTGGAGACTCACCGTTTTGTTCCTGCTCAGGCTTTTTGGTTTTGAGGGTTTGGATGGGATGTTTCACAGCTTTCCATGCTCTCAGACCAAAAGACAGAAAAGACTTCCCTTTTGTGTGTTTTTCTGTAAACGACAAACATTGAATAGAAACTATATTTAATATTAGCAGAGATTACAGCTGAATGATTCACTAGTAAAACTGTCCTAACATAGAGCTGCGTTATGCTGCTAGTTCAAATTAATAATTAGCAGTTTTTGCATTTAAGTTCATGTTCCTGCTCACCCAATTTACAAGAACACTAGAGAAATTACAAGCACAGTCCTGATATGCTGTGTCACATAGAAATCACAGAGTTATTATCTTCTATTTAATATCTGTATTTATGATTTGTATAAACACAGGGCTGGCAACTTTGAGTCTAGCTTGGGAGTGAGAATTATGGAAAGGGAGGGGGGGGGGGGGGGGGGGTATAAAAAAACACTTGTATCACATACACTATAAGTTAAGGCTATTGTGATTGTCAAAACATTTGGTAGCATAACTAAACATAATTGTATTAAGTTTAGTGGCAGCATGGTGCAATTCTTGGTATAGGTTACTGCTTTTTAATTTTTCTTTGATCAAATTTTTATTTAATTATTGTGGTTTTATTCCCATCTTGATTCAATTTGAATACGTATTTAGGTACAGTAGATACATGTTAATTTTTCTCAAATGACAATCACACCTAATGCTGTAAACATACAGAGAGCCCTGTCAGCTGGTATAATTAAAGGTTAATAATAACAACTCAAATTAAATATAGGCCTAATGCGGTTTTTATTAAAACAAAATCTTTATAATATTTAATGATATAGTACGTCTCACTTAAGGTAAAGGGATATTCTGAAAGTTTTCCAAATTTTCCAAAATTATCGGAACATGAAGTTTTAATCCCACCCAAACCCATCTGAGAAAGCAGCTGGTGTTAAAAATACGCCATTATTTCACCACAGGGTGTTCGTTTAAACTAGTGACCGCGATGCTGAAGTGTGTGAGAACGGATGAATAACATCAGTACGAACCGTTGGATTCATTTTTTTGGATTAAATATTTTTACCATTCTGTGTATTTTTTCGATGTCAATCTTTTCACTATTAACATGTTTATGCCCCAAATGCTATAATATTCAAAGTAGTTTTTCATTCTTTCAATCCGATCGCTCAAACCACTTCTAGTTGGGGGCCATAAGCACATATTCGCGCAAATTCATCTAAAAGCGCCAAATTTGACACAGATGTAGCTCATGTCATACTGAAATGATTTAGCTAGGGCACCGGAGCCAGCGACCCTCAGGGCCAAGATGGCGGCCAAATCCAATGTGCATCCGTGAGATGGCGCTCAAAGTCTACCCTCCCGTCTAAGGCCTGCAGGACCACATCAGCTCTCGTCAGCCGCGCTTTCTCCGCCGCTGGACAGGGATGCTTCTGCCCTGCATTCGATGGCAGCCTTGCAGATTCTCCAGGCCGATCTCCTCCGCCAAATGGACGAGAAGGGCCCGGACCAGGTCCGTGACGGACCTGCGCAGCGCAATGGACCTTTCCCTTCGCACCACTAAGTCCACAGCCCAGGCCATTGGGAGATGCATGGCCTCGCTCACAGTCACAGAGAGACACCTCTGGTTAACGCTTGCCCGACATGAGCGAATCTGAGCGAGCCGTGTTCCTCAATGCCCCGCTCTCCCCCGCCGGTCTCTTTGGCCCAGCGGGTAAGCGGGTTTGTGGATCGGTTTTCGGAGGTACAGAAAACCACGCAGGCCTTGACCTGCGATTGGGAGAAACGGTGAAATGTGGTTTTTCCAACAACGCAGAGACAACCCTTTCTTCAGCCTGCCAGAGGCGTGACTCCAGGGCCGACGAGATGATTGACCTCATTGTCAGCATGACCAACCTCCAAAATGAGAATCTTGAGAGGGACTTGGTGGCTCTAAAAATCACACGACCCACTGCGATCATCCCACAGGCAACGTGTGGACTCCCCTCTGGACCTGTAGACGCCGGCCAAAATCAGTAGCCCCATGTAGGCACGGAGATCTGTGGAGTCCACCCCGGTCAAGTTTCTCATTGTGCGGCGCCCGTAAAAAAACAGATTGAACACAGAATCGATGTTCTGGACCCTTGCGATGGCATAGCGCGTCGGCCCCTGGAGTCACGGCCTCTGGCAGGCTGAAGAAAGGGAGTTATTGCGTTGGTGGAAAACCACACTTCGCCGTTTCTCCCAATCCACCCAGACCCAGGATCCTCCGAATCCTCCTCGCCTTCAGTGGAAGCTAGGGTGATGGGTGGTGCCACATCCAAATCAGGATCTGACTCTCCTGAGTCTGTGGAGTCAGAGGGAGAAGACAATACATCCTGCAGCTCGCTGGAGGGTCTAGAGGTCTGCACGGGCTTTAAACTGAAGCCCGAACCCGGCCCGTACCCGCGATCATTTAACCCGACCCGACCCGACCCGACAATTACATTTACATATTAAGCCCGAACCCGACCCGAACCCGAGGTCCATTCTGTTTCTCACAGCAAATACCATTTTTGCAATATGCTGGACATATTAAACAAATACATGTCGGCGCAGCGGCCAGCATCAGGACAGCAGTGAGAGAAAAAAACTTACCAATTACGTGGAATGCTTCCAGATTGCAGCTTTTCCTGAACTGAACATCATTTGGAACTGTCATAAGTTTTCCCTCAGTAATTTATTGCTTTATCAGACTCATGGTTCGCTTGTTCTCGTCTGCTGTCTGTCTGTATTGTGACTGAAATAGCGCGCGAGAGCGGTAGCACATGCGCAAAACAGTTTTGTGATATACATGATATGATAAAATAAAACAAATAATTAAAAAAAATTATAGGCCTATATATGTATAATTATCATTATATTTGAGAGAGAGAGCCTGTACGTGTGTCTGTGTGTTTGCATATATTGCACATCTGCGGCTGCGCACGTATGTACTCTCTCTCGCGTGCCGGTCACCACAACAAAGCAAGCAGGCAAAGCACACGGCACGCAAACTACATATAGCCCATTTAGTTTTTCTTAGTTAAACCCGAACCCGACCCGAACCCGAGGCTGTTCATTAAACATTGACCCGAACCCGACCCGAAACCCGCACATTTTTCGGGACCCGTCGGGCTCGGGTCGGGTAGCAGACCTAGGCTGCATACTCATCTCTAAAACTTCACAAGTCAAGCCCTTTCTCATGTTGCTTGCTGCTCTTCTCACCATCAAATGACCAGCAGGCTTGCATGCAAGTGTTTAAATCCACTTGCTTTGTTTTTGTTTAGTCTGCATTTCTCACCATCAAAAGGCAGCAGATGCATAAATACACTTACTTTGTTTTTGTTTACTCTTTTTTTGTTGTTCTGAGAGCTGAGGTGCATATTTTGATTTTTTCAGACGCATCAAGGTGAGTTCTCACTCTCTCTCTCTCTCTCTCTCTCTCTCACACACACACACACACACAAACACACACACTTTATTGTGCTATTATACTCCATAACCCCATGGAAAAGCCAAAAACTAAGCGTTTTTTTGCACAGGCCTATCTAAAGGGTTAATGGTGCCACCTGGTTATTAACAGTAAAAATTACAAATTGTACCACTTCCCAACAGGGAAAACCACCAACAATCAAAAATGCATTATGGTGTCATGGCTTTGCAATCAAAAAATTTGGTTATAATGGAAGTCAATGGGGCACAAACAGTAAATAAGGGAGAAAAAGTTAAAATCTGATGCTGCACAAAAACTAACAATGCATCAAAACCAATGTTGTTTCTAATCTTTGACATGTCCAAGACTGTGATAAAAGGTAAAAAAAAAAATCCAGTCTACAATCACATTTTATATTGAAAATAAGTCATTTTGTGTGTTTTTCCCCCTCAAATCAGTGACATCATTTATGAATTTGGCAATTAAAAAGTTAAAATCCTGAATTTATTTTAAACATTTAGTAGTTTTGGTTGATTAATAGATTTAAGGGAAAAAAATATTGATCTGATACATTTTTACAGCAGTTTAAAGTAGTGGCTGTTTTCAGCCACGAACATAACGAAAGGTTAGTGAATTTGAACAATGCACAAGGGTTAAGCACAGTCCTTTTCAGTTAAAATGCAAATATGCATTCTACGCTTTCATTCGAATAGCCTACTGTTACAAAGTTTGAGTTGAGTGAGAAGTAACCCGACTGTTATTTCTGCATACATTTGAGTTTTGATTTGTTAAACAAGTACAGTAACCTCAACTTACCTGTCGAGCGCGCAGGCGCATCTGTCGGGCTACTGCTGGGTTTTCTCTCAGATAACACAGCAGCGCTGGTCGATGGTTGAGCAATGTATTCAAAGTATTGAAATTCACCCACGAACACGTCGCTGCTGCTGTTATCCATTTTCAAGACTGCTTGTGTAAACTGTTTCCATTGACTGCGTGTTTGCACTACAGGAACATAACTCTGACAATCGCCTGTGACGTCATGAACAACTGGCGCGCCTGTGACGTCAGATGATGGCTTGGAATTTTTTGATTAAATGTGATTTTGAGTTGCACAAATTACCTCTTAAATTGTCTGCATTCCATCAACAAGTTCTCCTTTATTGGAAGTTAGCATTTTCCCACAATTTTAGTCCACACAAAACTTGTATTTGGAACAATCGCTTTATTTTACACCATAACAAATCTTTATTTTATGGAAACTGGATTCAATATAACATTTTCTCCCTGTTGGACATGATGGACAACTATAGTAATGTTCTCAATTACAATGATTTTTGTTTGAAACATGGATTTGTATGTCATCCTAAAGAGTTTTACACAATTGTAAATGCCATACCAAAAAACATGCTGTTGGTAAAGGGGATTCTTTCACACTCTGTGACATTCTCTCTCCCATCTCCTTCTCTGGGTGAATTATCTATTAGAGATCATAAATGCAACAACAAATATATTAGAACTTAGAAGTGTTTTTATTGATAGACTTCATCCAAATAGCTAGAATTAAACGTTACTATATTTTCAAAGATTTTAACCCGAAAGAGGTGAAGGAATTGAGAATGAATTATCTTACCTTTCCAAGTCTCCCTAAAGTGAAAGAAATTCATTTTAAGATTATAAATGACATATATACCCATCTAAAGAATTCCTGAAATCTAAATTTGATATCGGAGAAAACTCTTGTCAATTTTGTGAAACTGATATTGAAACTACTGAACATATTTTTTATTATTGTAATCACTCAAAGTTGTTTTGGTCTCAATTGTACAGTAAACTGTCATGTATTATTACGTGTGCAATTCCCCTTGAATATACAAACAAATTAAGTTTGGTGTACTTAAGAAAGATTGTTCACAGTACTACTTGGTTAATAATCTTTTTGGAATTGCTAAATACTTTATTCATAAATGCTGATTTTTGGAAAAAAAACCCGTCCTTTCCCCATTTTACTAATGAACTTAAAGCTTTTGCTGCTTCACTTTGCACCCTTTCAAATGAAAAAGCTTCAGTAGCCAGTTTTTTCAATGAGCTAATTGCACTTTAACTCCTTTACCCCTTGCAAGGACTTACTTTTACATAACTGTTTCTCTTTTATTTATTTTACTTATTTATTTTATTTACTTGTTTATTTATTTTATTTTTGTTGTCTTTCTTGATTGTATATTTGAGATTTGAGACTTCATCGCTGTTACTATTGTATTTTGCAATTATGTCTGCCCTTTGAGAATTGCAAGTTAATATTGTTTGTTCAATAGCCTACCTATTTTGTCTGTAAATTTGAATTTCAATAAAACAAATTTTAAAAAGCTGCTGCTTAAAGGGGGAGGAGTCCAAGATGGCGTCCTGCTAACTGGACTTTCGCCGAGCTCTGCTGACAAACTTTAATAATGGCATAAATATCAAATATCATTCAAGTTACTTTATGCAAAATCACCCACATCTATCTTTCTGCTCTCTCTGAAATTCGAAATATGAAGTCGACCGCTGACAAAAGGAAAGATTGCCGCGAAACACGCAACATATCTGACAAGATAGACTTTCACAACTATGTGTCTGGAAGAAAATGCCTGGGGCCAGAACACCACTTCCAGATACACCAGCTACTATGGAAGTAAAATAATGGCAAAAAAAAATTAAATAAAAAAAAAGCCTGTTGAATTGCACTACTTGAAAAAAATATGCATTGCAGTAACCTTGCTTGCATTTGAATGTATTGTATTTTGAGGGCTTGCATTTCAACATGGTTGTATATTTAAGCTGTGAATATTTCAATTCAAAACATTTCAAACACATTTTCATTGTTAAAAATTTAATAATCCATATTCACCTTTCATATTTCACTTCCAAAATATTTAAACTGTTTAAAAATACAACCTATAATATTCAACAGGCAATTTTCGGTCCATTTTATTTCGCTTTACAAATTCGCTTCCACAAATTCAGTGGTTCAAATTCGTAAATTCAACATTGACATCCAGGAACTGCAGGAAATGCAGTAGATTACCGAGCATAATCTCCATCTGCTGTTAGTCGACCTCACCAGCAGGTGGTGCAAGCGCGTGTTGTTGACGAAGACCAGAGCAACAGTTAGAGCAAGCCATTCATTCATTTAAACTGATTTATAGAAATGTAAGTGCATTTGTGATTATTATGAGGGCTGTTTTTATGTTTAATTCAGTGTCTTTACGGCCCCTGTGTAGCATACATGTACAGAACAAATGTTACATTAGAGGTTGACATTTCTCTTGGTTGTTTAGTAGGGTTTCCATAATTCAGGATTGCTGGACATATAAAACACTTAGCTTAATGGACTAATACAGTGATATAAAAGACCAATATAAAAGACCAAACTCGCACCTTATTGAGAAGGCTGTACTATAACTGTTATGGCTACAGGCAAGAATATGATGATTAAAAGATTTTTTTAATTAAAATATTTAATTTAAGATGATACATCTGAGGGGTTCAACAGAATTCGACGTGTACTGATAATAAAACCTAGCCTGGGTGCCAGCCCGAACCCCGCCCACAACATTTTTTGGTCGGGGAGTTCGGTCTGGACTCGATCCGTTGAGGAGTAATTATGCTTGGCTCCCAGAAGGCCGAGCCAATCAAATTGCAAGGGCGGGCTTTAATCAATGATGGACAGATGATCTGCGGTTACGAAATTGCCACGTCATCAAAGAGCGGTTGGGTTGAATTGGTTTTCAACAAAGATGACTGCAGCTGGAGAATTGAGATGTTTAGATTTCCGCTATCGCGTATGTTATAAAAGAAATCGACAGCGCATTCATTTTAAAAGACGAACAGAGAACCGTAATCAAGGCATTTGTCGATCGGAAAGATGTGTTTGCCGTGACCGTCCTTCCTACGGGATTCGGCAAAAGTTTAATTTACCAGCTGGCTCCGATGGTCGCTAAGAAGATGGAACGCAATGAAAACCAATGGAAGGTTTTTTGACATCTTGGACATTTCTTAATATCACATAAATATAACTACAAGCCAAGTACAAATTTTCCAGACACATACCACCCCCCTTTCCGTTAGGCTATATAAGTTTATACTTTTTTTCTCTTCTTTCTTTCTTTTCTTTTTCTTGCTTTTGTCCCTGCAGCTATCACTTCATACATACACATAGGCATACACTATCGACACCCATGCATAACATTTCTAAAAAAAAATCCCCTCAAATACCCTTTTTTATTTTATTTATTAGGAGAATTTGCTCAAGATCATTCTATTCAATAATAATTATACGTTCTTGTGTTTCCCAGTTGTGTTGTCCCCTTGTTGTTTGTCTGTCACCTTGTCGTGTCTTATATGTTACGTGTTACACTTTGTACGTGGTGCTATAATCCCCCCTCCCCTTATGTACCCAGGGACTCACAAAACTGGGTGAATGGTTATGCACCGTATATAAATATATTGTCTGTATTATAATAAATTGTGTATACAGTTTGCTGTATTAAAAATAAAGTTGTCCTCCGAAGAGGGGGGGGGGGGGTGGTGGCGGGCAAAAAAGAAAAAAAAAAAGAAAAAAGAAAGAAAAAAAAAACCAATGGAAGGGATGGGCTCACAATCTCTCTGAAGCCTCAGATGAACACGCTTCTTCAGCCTGGTCTCTTTCGTCGTCTTTCCATTTTTTAAAATCAGTCAAGTCGCGTTGCAACCGTGTTATAAAGTTGAGACAGGGCCGACAAATGCGAGAAGATTTATTTGCTTTATTGTCGAGATCTAATCCTAAACGGAGAACTTGTTCGTACATACACCTTTTGTATTTCTCTCAAAAATGCTATTCGTGCTTGTAAGTACTCTTAAATTCTTTTTACAACGACGGCAAAGATCGTTACACTCATTAATTTACTACTACTTCCAGCGTGCGTGCAGTTGAGCTCTGTTGACAACTATGCATCGATCAACATACGTCACTTACTGCTCGGATTGGTTCTAGGTCTATCCAGAGCCATATAGAGAGATATGGGTCTATCCAATTCACTTTCGGCTAAGCCCCGCCCCCCTTAGTTACTGTTGCTACGTCCGTCAACTTCATCTGGGCTCTGGTTTGGTATCAACATGGCTTATGCTGTGAGTGACCGCTCCTCCTGCTGAAATTTTATCAAACTTTTAAAAAGCAGCAAATAAAGTGTCCGATTGAAGTAGGCAAAAGGGGCTGCAATATACGTTCGAAGGCTATATTCAAGACATACCGGTGAAACGCAAGCAACAACAAGGCATCCAATTAGAGGCAAAAGCATAATTAGGTCAGTCAAAAAATTTACCACCGCATATCCTACTAATCGAGACGGAGGCTGGGACTAACCATATCAAGGAGCAACACTGTTCATGCAAAGCTGGGTAGGTCTCTATTCACTTCTATAATCGTTATTACAAAGCAAACGGACTAACTTACGCGAGTATAAAGTTGTATTTATTAGCAGCGTGTGCTAGCGTATCAACAATTAGGGTAGAGAACCCGAAATCATAACCTAAAACAGCATAAAACGGTCTAACTAGTATAACTTCACAGTAAGGTTAAAAGCAAAATTTATCTTAGAGCACACAAAAGTGTGCTTGTTGATCCTTGAGGGGTTTCACTGACTGCGAGGACGTCCACACAGTTTAATCCAAAAACGACACTTGTCAGGATTTGACTGTGAAACGCGTATCTGTGTTACAAATGCCCCAGGCACAACGTTTAACCATATTTTTGATAAAACTACGACGGTAATAGCCTGTCGAGACCAAAAATATGAGACACCCGTGTTAAAGTCAATGGAGCGCTGTGAAAGTGTCTGACCTCTGTGGGAGCTCGTTCTTGGCTGCGCTGTGATTGGTCAATCTACATTCTAGGGTGTGGCTTAGCCAAGGCGAATTGAGTGCAGAGTTTTTTTTTTTCCTGGTTCGGTTAAGACACGCCTCATAATCAAAGCCCTATGGATTAGTATCAGACTCACATTCTGCCTAGAATTTTGCTTTATTCCCAAGTGCACAACAGATAAATCAACATAAACACCCTGAGCAGTCTTTGTCTTTGAGCATAAGAGAGAGTCAATTGAATTAAACTTTTCATGATTGATCAGAGTTAGATGAATAAGACGATGATGGAGATGAGATGCTTGAGATCCAACCGGTTATTTGAGAGCGATGCAATGTTATAATCCAGTAAGCCAAATGAGTGTGAAATGGAGATAGGCAGCTCTGTAGATCCGTAGCAGCAAACCCACATTGCTTATGGAAGAACGAGTGGTAAATGGTGACCAAATAAGGATCACACATGCAGCATGGACCAACAGAGAAATCAAACAAATCCAAAATGTCCTTTCTATATAAAAAAACAAATAGTTCACATTAGCCTTTGTAATTTACAGTAGGCTACATCACATCTGAAACCTTTATTAAACAGTATACTCACGTTTGAGCGTAAACTTAATTCTCAAACAGGACTTATGAGAAGGTATAGTAAATCGAGGTAAGGAAGTTTCTATTATAGAAACTATAATAGAAGCTATAATAGCTACGCAATACTCTTTCCCTATCTCAGGGAACTGAGGTTACGATAGTAACCGAGTAATTCAGAGTTGATCGAAGTGGTTAGATGCTTTGAAAAGCTGAGATTCTAAGTTTTAAGATTATACAAATTTTGTGTTATTCCACGTTTGAAAACGAGCACGGACGGTTCCGGGGAAATTGGAAAACACATTGCACCCCGGAAAGATGAGCGACTTGTTTTTTAGCCAAGTAGCCTATGCATCGTTTCGTGAGGAATATCTCATGATCAATGCAATGGATTATGTTATGGGCTCTTTGTAATTTAATTTTTTCAATCAGAGTCGATGGGCAGGCAGATAATAGTAAAGCATAAATCCAGTCAAACGAAGCAGAGGGTCGAAAGGAGTAGAACAGTCCAGGATCAGTAAATGAGGACTCAGTATAAACAGGGAAACCGCTCAGAAATGTCAAACAAGACTTCGCACTGAAGCAGTGGTAAAGGGTTGTATAAATAGTCTGGATGATGAGTGGCAGGTGTGCAGATAATCGTACCAGCAGAGAAAGTCTAATATGGGGAGAACCGCCACTCTCAGTAAACTTCCGGCTTCTGAACTGGTTGCAGTTCCACTCTGGTTCCATATGAGGGCGCTCACAGGACGAGTGCAGAATGAATGGAGGTCTATGGAGCTATACCCCTCAAAATCCACTTTTCTCAGGATATAATTTTTTGTCTAGTAATTTGAATGTTGTATTCGAAAGGGGATGCAAAGAAATTACACATTGCTGGGTGTTAGATTTTTTAGAGTCACTTATTTGCTTTAATAAGTATTTTAAAATGTCAATGACGTCATACACATCGTACGACCAGAGATACTGCTTTACGGCAATCCTTCAGTCACTTTGGTGCTTTCACGCTCTGCACTTTCTTTTCTCTCGAGGAATCGACAACACAGCTGACACAGGTAAATACATGTGCTAGAAGAGTTTTTGCTAGAAGACATTCTGGTCCCGCTTCGGATGCTACGATGCCATCAAGCGGTATCTCTGGTCGTAATCAGTCATTCACTAACCAATCAGCGTTCTTTAGCAGAATGCTAGTGTGTTATGGGCAACAACAACTCAACCTGTAAGAAATCGAAAGGACATAAGTACTTGTTCATTCAACTTTCGACCTATAACCCATGTTGAACTTGTAAAACCTACAATCAAATATGAGATTTCTCAACAGCAATCGGGTGAAAGAGACAAATTTAGCCGTCTAGCTCCATAGACTTTGTCTAGCTCCATAGACCATTCATTTTGCACTCGGGCGATCGCCCCCAGTGGAACTCTGGTGGAACTACAACCAAAATTTGGTACAATAGGACTTAATCGGGAGTGGCCAGGCTCTCCGTAGATGGGCTCTGGTACCAGGCACGGGGTTATTTGAAATGGAGTGAAAATGTGTAATGTTAATATTCGGGAGAAGGAGCCCTCTGGTGGCGAGTGGGAGGAAGCACAGAGGTTTGATTCGTGACAACTGTGAAGTTGTGAACCTCACTTTACAAGCACAATAGCAGCGAGCACACACTGGCGCGAAGTTAGCGAGTGTTTTCAGTTCATTCCTTTGGAACTTGATGTTGTGGATCTCCATAGGAATTAATGAAATTATTGAGTGTAAATAATAAAATTATTAGTGTAAAACTAATTACAATTATTTGTGTATTAATGTAAAACACAAGCTGTGTGCTAATACAGCTTCACTTGTTTCTGTATCTCCATCTCTTAAATCTGCTATCATAACACTGATCCATTTCATTGTGTTAATTTTCATCCAATTTCAAATTTTGTGTTTCAACAGTGAAATTGATGAAACATAAGGTCCACCGTCTGATCTGGATACGGCCCGGATCCGGCTGACATCATCATGCTTTGTGGTCGTATCTAGGCGCAGGTCCACCATCTGATCCAGATACGGCTGACTACATCATGCTTTGTGGTCGTGTCTAGGCGCAGGTCCGATCCAGATACGGCCCGGATCCGGCTGACTACATCATGCTTTGTGGTCGTGTCTAGGCGCAGGTCCGATCCAGATACGGCCCGGATCCGGCTGACTACAGTAAACCTCGGAATAAACAGAAAGACTAACATTAGCATAGATGCCATTCTTTTAACAACTACATCAGGTGTTCTATAGGAAGAGTTCCCGGTTCCGGCTGACCGACAATGCACAGGAAGAGATTCACGGATTAATGTCAGTATCACACACACACAAAAAAGAGGAAGCAGCGAAAGAGGAAGGGAAAAGAGCTTGAGGTAAGCAGTTTTAAGTTTTAGCGTAGATGAACATGCTGTGCGATGAACATGCTGAATATCTGACACTGTCAGAAAATTATCGTAGGCTATCTTTGGTCGCAAGTCTGAGACAACGGCCGTCTTTTAACCTCTCTCACTGTACGACATAGGACCACCGATTAGGAGCTACGATCACATACATCTCCACGATTGCAATCTTTCGTTTGGGACAGCCAAAAATCATGCAGTGTGTCCCGGGCTTTACACTCGTCCAGAGCCAAAAGCTGCTCTTTTCAGCCTCTTCAGTCAGGTCTTTCAGATATGGGGTTAGAATTGTCCCTTTTTTCCAATGATCCACAAATAAATGTAAAGAGAGTCACAATTACATGTTAGGAGTAGGGCTGGGTGATAAAACGATAATTAGCCTATCGATAAATCTATGATATTATTTAGATATTTTTAATTTAAATTACTATTATTATCATAATTAGATAGGCCATCTTTCCAACAAAAACAGAAGAGACAAGCATTATTTCTGCCATCTGTAGCCCGAAAATCATTGCCTGTCCTTTGGTTTGTATAATAGTAACTTATACAACTACATTTGGATTATTAGACAATTTCGAAATAAAACTCTGCAGAGTTTTGCATTCAAAGGGATTTAAAGGTGCCATGTGTAATTGTCTGGCAAAAAAAAAATCAAGTCATACTCCACATTCCATACCAGATGGGGGCAGTATACCTCACATATCAAAATATGTGATGTAGGATATGGTATTTTGTAAATCACACACTATAAATATGATAAAGAAGCAGAAACAGATAGTTGCAGTAAAGTAAGATATTTTAATAAGTTGAAGAAACAATAATGATTTGTGACACACACTCGATTTGCGCATCGCCGTCATGTGTGTATTACAGGTAACGTTATTACATTGCTTCCTGATATCACGTGCGCAAACACAAATAACCTATATATATATATATACTACAGGGCCGTTGAATGCTTGTATCTGATAACCGTGAAGCTCTTGTAATTATTACTTTACCCAACCTCTCCATGTCGAGTGATGCAGTAAACATCAGACAGCGCACGTGAACCGATCATCTCTTCTATAGTAAAAAAAAAACACGAACACTGTTGAAAGATACAGTAGGCTACAAATGACCTGTTCGCGCCACAAATTGTTCTCCGTCCTTAGCGACCGAGTCATTGAATGTGAAACAGCCGCTGCTGTCGTCAGCGAGCAGCACTCTTCAGACAACGAGGGCGCGCGCGCCGTGTTGATACCTCCGTTTCAGTTTCTCGAACCCGCGCAGTGCGGCGGTCAGAACACGGAGACCATTCTGCCCCTAGCTATGCGTGCGAAAGCATGGGGAGCGATCCCGGGCGTGTGAGAATGGGTGCTGAACGTTGTAAAACAGCGCTATGCGCTGCAGTTCGCTCGCCGTCCCCCGCGCTTTCGAGCCCGGACCGTGACGAGTGGTCCTTTTCTTATCTGATTTGATTTGTGCTTGATCAGAGCGCGGTGGTTGTAGGGGTCTCTTGCCAAAGGCTTCAGCCATCCTTCCGCTCTCTTCCCTGAATTGAAATGAAGTAGTGGCCAGTGGGCTGTACTTTCTTACTGTCTATGCTACTTTCCACACGATTGACATCAGGTTCAAGAACGCCCACAAGCCGTGCGAGTTATTCGTGTATTGCAGGTTGGCTGGTGGTTATGTTGCCCACATACCGCCTCCCATGGCCGAAACTGGTATTACGACACCTGTCGGGCCGTGGCTAGTAATGCTAACGCCCGTTTCACACATACTTCGTATGCAGTGCGTTTGCGGTGCGTGTTGCAGTGCGTGTGCGGTACTGGAGCAGCACGCGCTATAGTGCTTTCACATATGCTGCGTTTGCAGAGCGCTACTGATACGTAGTTTCTGTGTCACAAAATAAAAAATGGGTAGGCTAAGTAATTTTGATTTTAAAACCAAACTTTAACTTTGACATTGTTACAGACATTAGGCCTACTCATAATTACAGTTAATGTGTTCTACATTTACTAAATTACAGGATCAAGAAATTAAAAACGTTTTAAACGAGAATATACATGTATATTATTGCTGCATATTGTTCTATTTAAACATTAATATGTAGGCCTACTGTGTTGCCCTTTTTATTTATTTTGTTTATCGTCACATTCAACCTTCATGTCATGCGAATTTATTAAATGTAAATGAACATCTGAATATGTAGTTGTAGCCTATATGAATTCATAAGTAAATCATATTATATAGTTTTATTTTTGAATATAAAGAAGTTAAACAGGGTGTAATTATAAGTTTGTTATATTTATGTAGGCTAGTTATAATTAATTTTGACTATGTAATTGTAAATCAAAATGTTTAACTTTTTGGTGCTACAGCCAGCCTTATTTATAGCAGAGGATACTCGTTTCAATGTAGTGGCATGTGCTAACAATAATTATTATATCAAATGTTAATTTCCAAAAAGGTCCTTTGTCTTCTGGGGGCTAGCCCTCTCCCGGTTCTTATTTTTTTTTCAGTCTTAAAATATGCATTTATAATCCGTATTTATTTGTATTCTAATTTAAAATATTTGTGTATTATATCTTAGCAACAGATATAGCGTGATAGCTTTTCTTCTGTCAACAACTCGAACTAAAACAAAGAATCACAATGATTAAAATTAATTTCATACCGTGTAGCCTAGCTATGATCAAATTATTACAGTTTCTTGTCAATCTATATTTATTTCAATGTGAACAATACGCTGCAGTGCGGTGCAGCACAGCAGAAAATAGACTCTGTGCGTAAACGATCGCTGCACTGCTGTATACGCACCGCAACTGGAACGGATTGCCGGACCGCATCCGTGTGCAGTGTGAAACATGGGTACGGAAAAAAATACGCACCGCAAACGCACTGCAAACGGAGTATGTGTGAAACGGGCGTAATGCTAATTGAGGTTGATATCTCTGCAGCACTATAACTTGACATTTTTTAATGACATCATTGCCCTTATTTCTTCTCATTCTTTTGATGCGTGTAGCTCATTTTTTGGATATTTTTACCTCTATTTTTACACATGGCACCTTTAAAAGGCAGGGAACCATTGACACCGAGAAGAAAGAGTTCAAACTTTTCACATGTGCTGGCGCTCATGTTGTCAGCAAGGACGAGTCGTATAATATTTGATGGAGTTCAGTGTCCCGACTAAAGTGGGAAGACGTCCTGAAAAGTTAATGAAAATGAGTTGTCCGTGCAATCAAGTCCATTCAACTTTGTCCAGTGAAAGAGCAGCCGTGTTGGGTCGGTTAGTGAGTTCTGAGTGTGGTCTAGTTCTACTCTACTCTGACCCCAATTCAATAGAGGATCTGAGACACTAGAAAAGTGTGGTGCACAAGGACAAGGATCATTTGACTGACCTGCAGGAAACCTGAGAAAAAAAGAAGAAACAAACAAATTAATAATAGTAAACTATATGTCAAACTATGTAATTTATGTTATAGCCTATATTCTTATATTGTCGTAATATATTTATTTTCTAATATCTGTCTGATCCAATAAAATAAAAAATTCTACAATATAAAACAAATCAGGTCTTGGCAACTCAGCAGTGATGAAGCATTGCCATCTAGCGGTGAAATGCATGCAACACACTTTAAGTTTACTATAGCGACAAAAAATACTTCATATTTTTTTTAGAATCTCGGGCCAAATAATATTACAGTACTGTACTGTTATAACAGAAATGACATTTTGGAGTTGTGTACGGCCTATTGGTGCACTTTACACGAGAGTCATCCATAAAAATCATGGAGGTAAATTGGGAAACAATTTCCCCCAATCACTTTAATTCTGCAGTAGGCTATTTTCTGGTGATTTTGACTGCATGATGTGCACATTTACTAATACATAAATTAATAATACATTAAATACCTAAAGAGACCTATTTACAAAATTTTAGTGCAATTACACTAAAGTTTTAAAACGCTATTAAAACTATTATTGTTATTATGTTTATTATTTAGCCTAAATACACAGCTGTGAAAGGTTGTATAAAAAGTTCATTTATATATAAATATGTCCTGACATAATTCAAGGGTTCATTATATAGATAGATAGATAGATAGATAGATAGATAGATAGATAGATAGATAGATAGATAGATAGATAGATAGATAGATAGATAGATAGATAGATACACTGTAAAAAAAATTGCTGCGATTATTTAGCACAACTTAAAATCCAACATTGTTTCAACTTTAAAAAGTATGTGTTCAAGCTTGACTTAAAATATTAAGTTTAGTTAACTTTAGTTTAGTTTGGTTAAGTTGGATATTTAAGTTATCTCAACAAATTTTAACTAATCGCAGCCACATTTTTTACAGTATAGATAGATAGATTCACAATGGATGGAATCAAGTCCCGCTCTACAAACAGAATAGGGCTAGTTCACTTAAAAATGAAAATTCTGTCATTATTTACTTCGTTGTTTCAAACCTGTATGAATTTCTTTCTTCTGCTGAACACAAAAGAAGACATTTTTAAGAAATTGAGTTCCCCATTGACTTAGTAGGAAAAAAATACTATGGAAGTCAATGGGGTCCATCAACTGTTTGGTTACTGACGTTATTCAAAATATCTTCCTTTGTGTTCAGCAGAAGAGAGAAATTCATACATGTTTGAAACAACTTGAGGGTGAGTAAATGATGACAAAATGTTCATTTTTCAGTGAACAATTCCTTAACCATTTTAGCTAATATTAATTCATATTAGCTTTAGCTCTAGCTCAGGTGTCCAGTCCTGCTCCTGGAGGGCCAATGATGTCTGGCAAAGTTCAGCTCCGAACAACCTGCCTAAACACTTGCCTGGAAGTCTCTAGCAATCCCGAAAACCTCGATTAACTGTTTCAAGTGTGTTTAATTAGGATTGGCTCCTAATTCTGCAGTGTATTTGCCCCCAGAATCAGGATTGGAAACCCCTGCTCTAGCTGATTACGATAGTTTGTCATACTGATTAACCTGCTAGGCTAAACATGAGTTTAAACATACCACTATACATTTACATGTTGAGGATACTTGGCTATTTTGATTAAGTTGAAAAAGATATCACAATAACGCAATGCATTTTTGAAAAGATATAATAAACCGCTACTTTAGGGTCCTGGCGGGATAAAAATCCTTCGGGGTAAGAGAGTCTTCACTAGCGACTATCCTGAGCTGTGATGTCAGCCTGTTTCATCTGAATATATGGATGTTGTAGAATGGCCATCAACAGAGTGCAAAAGTCAGGTTCTGGAAGTAAAAACTGAAATTGATTTTGAGCGGTAACTTATAAAAAGACAGACCTACTGTGTATTTGCTTCTGCTGAAGACATCTGTCCACATAATTTTTTTAAATTATCGTTTAACAGCGGAATTCCTGGTTAAAAAAAAACTACATTACCCAATAATAACCCTTGATGCTGTACAGAAAAATTCCACCAGTCAAAATAAAAAAAACACTCCCATGAAGCACTGTGAATGGCGTAATTGAGTCGATCTCTACGATCTCAAAATATACTTAGGCCTAAATTTTTGTATATAGGCCTAATCAACATTTATAAATGAGTAGTTTTATGTTTCTCCATTGTTTTTTAGTTTATGCTGTTTGCAATGCTTGATGGGATTATATCCCTACTAAAGCTGTTAAGTAGTAAGTACACAGTCTTGTACCTTTGTATTTTTGTTTTTGTCTGATATTTTTAGGGATGCACGATATTGGATTTTGGTCGATATTCGATATGCCGATATTTTCAAACTAATTTTGTCCGATGCCGATACCGATGTATACCATAAAACTTCAAATATAACCGAGTCCTGTCTCTTTTACACGCCTGGTGTGGCTACAGGTTTGGATAAATAAAGGCCGGTCTCAAATAGAGGCCTGGTCTGTTTTTTAGTTTCGGGTTGTATTTAATCTTCTAAAACCCGTCAGATCGTCTGTTTAAGCCAGTTCTATGGTGCAGATTGCGCACGCAAGAGAGCCCTGCACATCTGGACGGGAGCTGCTCAAGCAAGGCAGGCAGAGAGAGTTACGTGTCGGGTCTATGACAACTAAAAGTATCGCACACAGGGAAGCGCAGCGCCGCATCTATGACAACTCGAGGTATCGCACACTGAGCTATCGCACAGGCATAAATTGTGGAAAGTGAGTGAGTGAGTGAGTAAATATTAGGGAAAGTAGGCCTACATGTATTCGTATTGAACCGTTTTACGGTTCGGTGCGTAGATTTACACGGAGATACACGGTATAAAAATAAATAAAACTCGCGTGCAAATTAATGAATGTAATGCGGAACTACGGTTCTTTATGGACACCTAATCTTTAGCCCCGCCTTAAGCTAGGTTTGTTTATACTTTCGCCTGCATCCGCAGCGCGAGCCTCCGATGACTGCGCGCACGACCGCCCACACAGCAATGATGACATTTTTCTCGTGCCTCCGCACTGTTATTTTCAGTTTTATGGCTGATTGTCTTATTTTGTTGACAAGTTACAGATGGAGTCTGGAGATGATGTGGGGCAGGCTACTTATTGTTTACATCTTACTTTACACACTTAAGGGCAGGCTGTTGCAGCTAACTCAGGGGAGAGACTGTATGACAGGTGGTAGTACAGCCTAAAACATGCACAATAAAAAAATTGCCTTCTGCATTTTTGTTTTGCTTTTCCCTGCATTGTACCGAACCGTGATGTCTGAACCGAGGTATGAACCGAACCGTGACTTCTGTGTACCATTCCACCCCTAATATGTGTGTATTAGTGGCGAGGAGAAGCTAAGGAATATAGAATGTGAACCTATTATCTGATCCACATTTCGGAGCAGAAGGTGGCGGTAATGCACCAATAAGCTGGATGCCATCCGTCTTAAAACAAGAAAGAAAGAAAAAGTAATCTCAGGGGTCAGGGGTCATGCACTCTGGTCTGTGGCTACGCAGCCTCATATGCAGCAGAGTGAGATCTGTGTTGTGACAATCCTCCCATAACCATCATTACAATTTGTGTGACTTGTAGTTTGTCCCTCTCGGACCACTGTTGGTAAATTCTCAAACCTTGCCGTTTCAGAGATACTCTGACCCAGTCGCCTTGCCATAACAATTTGGCCCTTTTAAAAGTCGCTCAGATCTTTATTCATGCCCATTTCTCCTGCATCCAACACATTGATTACTACAACTGATTGTTTGCTTAATCTACCCAGACATTAATATGTGAATAGTTACAGCATCTACCAGCAGGGATTAACTAGGCCATGCTAACCAACCAAGACTTTGACCCGCAGGCATAGTAACAATTTTGAACAGTTCTTTTCAGGGTATTCACCTACAAATTATCGATTTTGAAGAATACGTCACATGTCAGGACCAACTTTCACTCCCCTTTTTCTATTTCTCAATCACTCTGATTCCTCATTCTGTTTGTGTGTGTTCTGATATGGAAACATGCAAAAGGAAAGTGTACTGCGTCAGAAAAGGGGGGACACAGCATTGTTCAACTGATGTTATAAACAAAGGAAAAGCTTTTAAGAATGTGCAGACAGTTGTTTACAGCATGTTATAATCGATGTGTCATTTCATTACACAATAAAGAGGATGCAGAATTCTTGTGGCATCCTCTTTGGCAATAGGATATGTGTCATGTCACTGCATGTCTCACTGGTCTTACAGTAAGAGGTACTAATAGTTACAGCTATTGCCAATGGCATAATATTTGTTGTAGTGCCACATGACAGATTTATCTTGCAAGACTTTTGGCTGTAACCTTTTGGATGTCTAGAAATTATATATTTGAACAGAACCATTCTTAACAGCAGAGAAGCTGTTTTCATGCTGCTGGAACAGTCTGCGTAAACATGTGGTTGTTAAGGTACAGCCCTTGGAAAATGCATCTTGACAGAGAAGTTTCCCATCTACGTGTAACCTTTTTGTTGCCAGTGTCCCAAGGCCGAGTGGAACATTAAAGCGAACGTCTCCAACAGTTCCTCTTCAACACCACCCTGTCCTGCCTTTGTGTGGAGTTGGATCTCTGAGGGTGTTCAGACAGAAGCTGTGCTTCCGTTCGGTTACCTCTCGTTCTACCCAACACACAGTTCTTTTAGTTAGAGAGAGTTTTTTATTATTATTTTTAAGCAGGGGTCCTTAAAAGGGGGTCTGCAACTGTACTGCAGTGGGTCCAGAAATTTAGATTTAGTGATCTTACTAATTTTTTATGAGAAAATTACATTTTAAATACTATATAAAGTTCTATAAACTTTAAAGTTTGTCTACAAACTTTTCAATCTGTTTTTAATTGATTTGCAAGCATCATACAACATATAAATATGCACAAACAGCACAATATATTGGCACCATGATCATTGGCTTGAGTTACAGATTTTGTAGTTCATTCATATTGAACAGTATTTTACACGTCTTCTGTTCAAAAGTTTGTGCCCTCTACTATTGTTAAAATGTTTTTGAAAGTCTCTTGTGCTCACCGGGGCTGAATTTATTGATATTGTTAAATATTATCACTATTTATAATTACTGTTTTCTATTTTAATATATTTTAAACAGTCACATGATCCTTCAGAAATCATTATAATGCGGATTTGATCAGGATTATTTGGTGAATATAGAATACAGAAGAACAGATCATGATTCTTTATTGATACTAAATCAATTTTATGCATCCTTGCTAAATATAAGTATTAATTTATTTTAAAAGGGCCCCATGAAAT
>JARPMJ010009558.1:0-25806 GCA_033366665.1 Phoxinus dragarum
TTTATTAATACTATGGAAGTCAATGGGACCAGTTAACTGTTTGGTTACTGGACATTTCTTCAAAATATCTTACTTTGTGTTCAGCAGAAGAAAGAAATTCATACCGGCTGAAACAACTTGAGGGTGAGTAAATGATGACATAATTTTCATTTTGAAGTGAACTATCCTTTAAGCGTGTTTTGTTGACTTGTGGTTAGGCATATAGGTCACTGATGTTCAGTGATTTTAAAAGTAGCCTCAATTAGGCCTGCATGAAGTAGGAATTTATTTGCTGTTGCAAAGAATCGTTTATGAATGCACTTTTTAAAAAGTTGTAGAAATAAAATTTCTTCAAATACAATTTAAAAAGTTGTATCAGTTTATACATTTTATCAGTTGTTATTGAAACTCATCATTGCCTGGAACACACAAAAGATGCCATTTACTGCAGAGGCGTGTGGGGGTTAGGGCAGGCGGACGGGTTTTGGGGAAGGGGGGGCTCGGCTGTCCTTACCTACTGTAAGGGGAGGCTCACATTCACCCAATTTGAAAACCCCTGGTCCTGAGGGCACCGAAGGGAGACGGGCACCGTAAAATGAGGTGTTAACTGCTGTCCTTCAGGGGGGGAATACCCTCACTGTCCTGAGCCCTCGGGTGTCTGGACCTCTTCTTTATTTTACTAAGGTTGAGCCACAGATGTCTCTCAGTGGCCACGAGGGCTGTCATAGAGCGGCCGATGGATTTAGTCGTCTCCTTGGTGGGCCTGAGAGACAAATAAGTGGCTCGACGTAGTTCGCAAACTACATCAGGGCCAATTCCCCCGCCCTCCTTCAGGTTTTTAACAACTCAGCCTGGTAGGCCTGCAGCAGCCATAGTGTGGAGACATGCTGCAGCCTGACCAGAGGCTGCACCCACTAGAGAAGATGTAGTTCTGACTGGCTTTGTGGTTAATGCTGGGGCCTTTAGGGAAGATGCCGCTTCGAGAGAGAGCTTGCAAGCGTCTCTTCCACTTTTGGCATAGATTAGTAATTTGATGTTTGTGCACTATACACTCTGTATGAAACCGGTTTTTCCCATGATCTCGACACCTCAGTGTGGAGATCAGGGAAAAACGGTTGGCCCTGGCGCTGTCCCCACCAGGGATAAAAATAATTAAGCAGAGGCAGGGATACATTGACCAGAAAGGAGGAAATACATCAATAAATGCATCAATCTCGAGATTCCCTTGAAAGGGAAATAGTAAAGTGTACCAAATTTGTGGAAAAAATACATTTGTAATCTTTTGGGCTGATATTGTACTTCTTAAAGGGCTGGTAAAGTATGATTTCACTTTTCTAACTTTAGTTAGTGTGAAATGTTGCTGTTTGAGCATAAACAACATCTGCAAAGTTACAACGCTCAAAGTTCAAAGCAAAGGAAGATATTTGCTTTTAAAGAAAAGGACTACAACAAATGGCTGGTAGGGACTACACGACATCCTTCCGGTTAGTGACATCATTAACTTAACACACTCACTCTGGGGACATCAGAGATTTATTTTACATCTTGTGAAAATGCCATTTTACCACCACTTCAAGGGGTTGACATTATAGTTTAAAGGTCCCATGACATGAAATTTTCACTTTCTGAAGTTTTTAACATTAATATGAGTTTCCCTAGCCTGTATATGGTCCCCAAGTTTCTAGAAATTTCAATCGATGTAAATCGAGCTTTTGCTATCTTTCTCTGCCTTTGAGAAAGTGGAAGCTCAATCGGGCTGATCTTGAATCTCCTCCTTATGACGTCATAAGGAGAACTGTTACCTCCCCTTTCTCTGCTTTTCCCGCCCAGAGAATATTTCCAGTCCATGAGAAAATGAGCTAAGAAGTAGGAACGCGTGCGTGCGATTTTAGTTTGTCCACGAGAGATATCATGGCTTTTGAGCGAGCGAAGCATAATAATTGCTCAATAATTGGATGTACAAATGAACACAGAAGCCTTTTTTTAGTTCCTTCATCCAAGCCCCAGAAGAACCAGTGGATTCATTTCATTTCCTCTGGAAATGCGCCGACACAACTCCCCAAAGTTTTGCATGTCTGCGGCATACATTTCACCAACGACCAATGTTCACCAATGTTTCCTCAACTTGGGCCATACAGAGCTGGCCTCGATGAACGTCTGAAAATAAATCGATCGAGCGTAACCAAGCAACACATTTCTGATGTGTAATTGTTCAAGTTCAGACAGGTAATCTTTCTCTCAAATCGTTCAATACGGTTTATGCATCAGTAAGTCAAGCAGTGACTAAAATATCACCTTCACATCGTTTCTTTTAGTAGGACGAAAATAATCGTATTTAAATTGATTAAACTATATTACAGCGCGATCAAGTTTATCTGGACACTTGCCAAACTCGTTATGAAATCAATGACGCACGTTACACTGCACATGAAGCTCTTACTGTATTTACATCATCGTGTTTGCATTGGGGGAAAGCATTAGAGAGAGTGCAGGAACTGCGTTGCAATGATAAGATCTTCATTCTCGCGTTCAACACTGTCATCTGCTCAATGCTCATCACGGCAACATTTGTGTGATGAATAGATCTAAATACTTTAAAAACTTCTGACGATTCGCTAATCTCGATAGCTGTAATAGTAAAAACTTATAATAGCTGTAGTAAAAGTATTCGAGAGAGTTTCACATGTATACGTAGCTATTTCATATGCAAGCATGTCAGCCAATCACAGCAGTGGCCGGTTACACTGAAGTCTCACACAGACACGCCCCTTCAAACAGAGCGTTCAATCAGAGGCTAAAATCAGGCTAGGAAAAATGCCTTTATTTCTAAATTATGACTATTTTTGATCTAAAAAACATACTAACATTATAAGGGCAACCAAGGTCACACAACTTCACATAGGTCACCCAAACCCAATAGGTCACACAAAGAAATAGTTTAAAAAAAGATTAGAAGGCCACACATATAGTACAAATAAAAAGGACATTAAGGCCTGGTTTCCACAGACAGGGCTTAGATTAACCCAGGATTAGGCCTTTCAATTAGGGCAATTTAAATAGCTTTTATGAACGTTCCTTTGAAAAAAAAAACATTACTGGTGTGCATCTTGAGACAAAACAATGACACTGACATTTTTTAAGATCTGTCAGTGCAAGTTGCTTTCAGTTAAAACAGCTCAAACATGCATTTTTTTTTAGTCTTGGACTAGCTTGTGATGGCAAAAAGGCTTAACTTGTCTGTGTAAACTGGGGGAATGTTAAATATTTTCTTATACAGAAAATGTTGAGCTGCAAATGCTAACTCCACAATCACTTGAAATTGACCTATGACATGCAATTCATCTAAATTTCAATGTTTTATTTATTTATGTTTTCCTCTCGTTTCAACGTTCATACTGTTGTTGGGTGTGGTAGAATACCTTTTTACAACCGGTATGTTAACAAGCTAAAGTACTTGTTAATTTTTTAATCCATTTTATGTTTTTCTTTTTCTACCTATAGGTGAAAGGTTCCCTTGGAATGAACATCTTCAGTGCTCTATTTGCAGGCACTTCCTTTATCATACTTTCAATGGATTTGGGTATAGGGCCGATGATGTTACAGTCGCTGCGGGTTAATAATTGTCCTCGTGTTGATGTAAAGTACAAGGTATGTCACCAACTTTTATCTTGACATTTATTTAGTAATCACAATAAGATTACTCTGTGGTCAGCACTTGTCAAAAGTCAAGCTATAACCTGTCCATCTTTTTTCCAACATTACAGAAGTAGTTATAGATCTCTTACTATTACTGATCATTTACAATTAAAGAAAACCTTGACATTATACATTAATTGTAAACTCAGTCCAGTTTGACCTTTAAATATGTTGTATTACTATATGAACCTCAAGGATGGTAGATTCTGAACTTCTGAGCAGCCTGTGTACTGATGTGAGTGCTATTATAAAAAAAATTTGTGCTAATGTTGAATTCTCTGTCAGACTCTCTTCTTGGGAATCAGTGGTGTATTGTTGATATTCGCCGGCCTTCAGTGTATCATCTCCTCTCTCTGTCAGCATTTGCCTGTAAAATCGCCTGCTGCTGTTCTCCACAGGGGAGTGATGCGTCAAGTCAACTCCTCAGATATGCATATAGAATGGAAATAGTTACTTTTAATGGGTGTTAAAGCAGACTGGTGCATAGATATATATACACTAGATTTCACATTAAAGACATTCGTTCCAATGAACTGCCGTAGCCAAGGCGACATCTAGTGTATACATCTATGCACCAGTCCTGCACACACGTCACACACCAGGAAGCACGCGCGCCCTCAGATCACTTGGACGTGGCTGTGTTACAAGAGGTTAAAAACGATATAAATACCGTTCGTTTTCTCACACAAACCGCTCGTTTCGTGTCTTAGGCCATCAATGTGTACTTACGATTGGGAATTGTTTAATTTGGACGATGGAGAATTGTTTTAATTTGGACTCAACTTAATTTAGACAATGACCATAGACCTGCATGATATGACTGTCAGACAAGAACGGTTTGACCTAAAAATATCAAAATTGAAACTACTGCGAAAAAAGACACCTACATCTTGGATGCCCTTGAGGTAAGCTAAAACATACCAAAATGTAATTTCAAAGTGAACTATCCCTTTAAGGCGGCAGGCGTGTGTTGCTTAGGCGGCCGCCTTAGTTCCAAAGTGCTGCGGGAAACCCTGTACGTTAACATGCCGGACACTATTCAGCTGTTGTTCTATGTGCTGTGTGGAGCTGATAACTTGCCTTTCCAGATTAAAGGGGTGGTTGATTGCGATTTCACTTTTTTCATTTTAAATAGTGTGTAATGTTGCTGTTGGTGCATTGAACAGTATCTGCAAAGTTGCTGCGCTGAAAGTTCAACATAAGCAGAGATATCGTCTTTTAAAAATCAGGAAGTTTAATGCCTACAAAAACGACTCGAATGGGACTACAACGAGATACTTCCTGGGTTTTATACGTAGCTAACCCATACATTTACATCAACCCTCCCTCCGGAATATGCAAAAAATGGGGCGTGGGCCATATATCCGCGGCTTCGTGGAAGAGGAAGAATTATAGTGGAGAGCTGTAGCCATGCCGTCAAAAGTGTGTTATTTTCACCCAGCTGTCATGTCTTCTGTGTTCGGGCTTCCTAAGGACGCTGTAGTTCGTCAACAATGGCTACAATTTCTGTTTTATTATGTTCCTGAAAATTACAATAGTAGCTCTCTGTGCTGCGCATTTTACGGAAGACAGCTTCCAGAATCTCCACGAATTCAATGCCGGATTAAACAAGAAACTGTTACTAAAACATGAAGCAGTTCCAACTTTAAACCCAGAGGCAGCCGTTGTTGGGCCACAACCTGTAAGTAAGACTTAATAATTTTAAATGTTTGCATGTATATTTTCAGACGTAATGTTTTAGTTTTATCAGGGACGTAAACAAATGCCTGCGCTCGCGTTATAGCCACTTAGTTATGCTATTTCGTGTGTCTATGACAAACGCGTACAAACATTTTGAACCTGCAATTTGTAATTATGTACTAATTTTGTAAATGTATTTTCCATGTATACTTTATGAAGTAATTTTTCGATTTGATCAAGAACGTAAACCAATGCCAAAGCTGTTTGTTTATAGTAGCCAGTTAGTTCGATGCTATTTTGTGTGTAAGACAAACGTGTATAAAGTAAAAAAAAATATATATGTAATCGCAACAGCAAACTTCAGCTGCGGTATTACTCAGTCATTTATTCAGTTATATTAAATGTTTAATCAGGAGAAACCCGTATCTCAAAAGCTAACAAGTGTCAGCAGTGGCATTTTCAAGTAACAGCGTATCGAAATATTATATAATAATAGTAGAATAGAATAATAATCATCCATCCATCCATCTTCTTCCGCTTATCCGGGGCCGGGTCGCGGGGGCAGCAGTCTAAGCAGAGATGCCCAGACTTCCCTTTCCCTAGCCACTTCCTCTAGCTCTTCCGGGGGGACACCGAGGCGTTCCCAGGCCAGCCGAGAGACATAGTCTCTCCAGCGTGTCCTAGGTCTTCCCCGGGGTCTCCTCCCGGTGGGACGTGCCCGGAACACCTTCCCGGGAAGGCGTCCAGGAGGCATCCGGAACAGATGCCCGAGCCACCTCAGCTGACCCCTCTCGATGTGGAGGAGCAGCGGCTCTACTCTGAGCTCCTCCCGAGTGACCGAGCTCCTTACCCTATCTCTAAGGGATCGCCCAGCCACCCTGCGGAGAAAGCTCATTTCGGCCGCCTGTATCCGGGATCTTGTCCTTTCGGTCATGACCCAAAGCTCATGACCATAGGTGAGAGTAGGAACGTAGATTGACCGGTAAATCGAGAGCTTCGCCTTGCGGCTCAGCTCTTTCTTCACCACGTCAGACCGGTACATCGTCCGCATTACTGTGGAAGCTGCACCGATCCGTCTGTCAATCTCCGTTCCATCCTTCCCCTCACTCGTGAACAAGACCCCAAGATACTTGAACTCCTCCACTTGAGGCAGGAACTCTCCACCGACCTGAAGTAGGCAATGCCACCTTTTTCCGACTGAGGACCATGGCCTCGGATTTGGAGGTGCTGATTCTCATCCCAGCCGCTTCACACTCGGCTGCAAACCGTCCCAGTGCATGCTGAAGGTCCTGGTCTGATGGGGCCAACACGACAACATCATCCGCAAAGAGCAGAGACGAAATCGTGTTGTTCCCAAACCAGACACCCTCCGGCCCCTGGCTGCGCCTAGAAATTCTGTCCATAAAAATTATGAACAGAACCGGAGACAAAGGGCAGCCCTGCCGGAGTCCAACATGCACCGGGAAGAAGTCTGACTTACTGCCGGCAATGCGAACCAAGCTCCTGCTTCGGTCGTACAGGGACCGGACAGCCCTTAGCAAAGGACCCCGGACCCCATACTCCCGGAGCACCCTCCACAGGCCGCCACGAGGGACACAGTCGAATGCCTTCTCCAAATCCACAAAGCACATGTGGATTGGTTGGGCAAACTCCCATGAACCCTCCAGCACCCTGTAGAGGGTATTAGAGCTGGTCCAGTGTTCCACGGCCCGGACGAAAACCGCACTGTTCCTCCTGAATCCGAGGTTCTACTATCGGCCGTATTCTCCTCTCCAGTACCCTAGCATAGACTTTCCCAGGGAGGCTGAGAAGTGTGATCCCCCTATAGTTGGAACACACCCTCCGGTCCCCCTTCTTAAAAAGAGGGACCACCACCCCGGTCTGCCATCCCAGAGGCACTGTCCCCGACAGCCACGCGATGCTGCAGAGGCGTGTCAGCCAAGACAGCCCCGCAACATCCAGAGACTTGAGGTACTCAGGGCGGATCTCATCCCCCCGGTGGCCTTGCCACCGAGGAGTTTTTTGACTACCCCGGTGACTTCAGCTTGGGTGATGGACGAGTCCACCTCTGAGACCTCAGCCTCTGCTTCCTCCATGGAAGACGTGACGGCGGGATTGAGGAGATCCTCGAAGTATTCCTTCCACCGTCCGACAACATCCCTAGTTGAGGTCAACAGCTGCCCACCTCCACTGTATCAGCGTTGGTAGGGCACTGCTTCCCTCTCCTGAGTCGCCGGACGGTTTGCCAGAATCTCTTCGAGGCCAGCCGATAGTCCTTTTCCATGGCCTCACCGAACTCCTCCCAGGCCCGAGTTTTTGCCTCACAACCACCCGGGCTGCAGTTCGCTTGGCCTGCCGGTACCCGTCAGCTGCTTCAGGAGTCCCACAAGCCAACCAGGCCCGATAGGACTCCTTCTTCAGCTTGACGGCATCTTTTACTTCCGTTGTCCACCACCGGGTTCGGGGATTGCCGCCTCGACAGGCACCGGAGACCTTACGGCCACAGCTCCGAGCGGCCGCTTCGACAATGGAGGTGGAGAACATGGTCCACTCGGACTCAATATCTCCAGCCTCCCTCGGGATCCGGTCGAAGCTCCGCCGGAGGTGGGAGTTGAAGATCTCTCTGACAGGAGACTCGGCCAAACGTTCCCAGCAGACCCTTACAGTACGCTTGGGTCTGCCGAGTCTGTCCAGCTTCCTCTTCCGCCATCGGATCCAACTCACCACCAGGTGGTGATCAGTTGACAGCTCCGCCCCTCTCTTTACCCGAGTGTCCAAGACATACGGCCGCAGGTCAGATGAAACGACCACAAAGTCAATCATCGACCTACGGCCTAGGGTGTCCTGGTGCCACGAGTACTGATGGACACCCTTATGCTTGAACATGGTGTTCGTTATGGACAAACTGTAACTAGCACAGAAGTCCAATAACTGAACACCGCTCGGGTTCAGATCAGGGGGGCCGTTCATCCCAATCACGCCCCTCCAGGTAACACTGTCGTTGCCCACGTGAGCGTTGAAGTCCCCCTGTAGAACGACGGAGTCTCCAGTCGGAGCACTTTCCAGCACCCCTCCCAGAGACTCCAAGAAGGCCGGGTACTCTGCACTGCCGTTTGGCCCGTAGGCACACACGACAGTGAGAGACCTATCCCCAACCCGTAGGCGCAGGGAAACGACCCTCTCGTTCACCGGGGTAAACTCCAACACATGGCGGCTGAGTTGGGGGGCTATGAGCAAACCCACACCAGCCCGCCGCCTCTCACCATGGGCAACTCCAGAGTGGTGACGAGTCCATCCTCTCTCAATGAGTGTGGTTCCAGAGCCTAAGCCGTGCGTAGAGGTGATTCACAACTATCTCTAGTTGGAACCTCTCAACCTCACGGCACAATCTCAGGCACCTTCCCCGCCAGCGTGAGTGACTATCATGTCCCTAGAGCTAGTTTCCGTGTCCAGGGATCGGGTTGTCAGAGGCCCCCGCCTTCGACTGCCGCCCGATCCTCTATGCACCGGCCCCTTACGGCCCCTCCTGCAGGTGGTGAGCCCACGGGAAGGCGGCCCCACGTCGCTCCTTCGGGCTGAGCCCGGCCGGACCCCGTGGGGGAGGCCCGGCCACCAGGCGCTCGCATACGAGCCCCAACCCCGGGCCTGGCTCCAGGGTGGGGCCCCGGCTGCGCCATACCGGGCGACGTCACGGTCCTTGGTTTTTTTTTCTTCATAAAGGGGATTTTGAACCACTCTTAGTCTGACCCGTCGCCTAGGACCTGTTTGCCTTGGGAGACCCTACCAAGGGGCATATAGCCCCGGACAACATAGCTCCTAGGGTCATTCGGGTACTCAAACCCCTCCACCACGTTAAGGTGGCGGTTCAAGGAGGGGTAGAATAATAATAATAAAAAAAATGTACCATTCAGAAACGTTTTGTAAGAGCCGTGTTTGGGGAGGTTCTGCTTAACTCTCTTCATTGCCGCTTTCTGGGTCTGATTCTGGCTCAAACTGTACGGCAGATTGAAACCATTATTTACATTTGACCGGAGCACATGCAACTTTCGCCCATAAAGGTAATGGGCGTGAAGTTTCCGGACAACGTGCACTGCAGTTTAGCCAATTACAATGCACCGGCCCAACTAACCAATCTGAAGACATGTTATATTGCACACCATAATACAATCATGCAAAGAAAAAAAGCAGTAAACCACCCCTTTAAATGTCTGTTCTTGGTCTTGGATTTTGTGAAATAAATGTAGTCCAGTGCGACTTATATATGTTTTTTTCCTCTTCATGACGCATTTTTTGACTTATACTACGGAGCGACTTATAGTCCGGAAAATACGGTACATTTATTTGAATGTATTAGTGAGAGAGCGATTGCCTGTTTGAATGAATCCTACCTGTCTATGTTTGTGGTCTTTTCAGGATAAGGATAATTAAGGATAAGGAGATATTAAATTGAGATAGGTGTGTCTACTGCACCCTGCCAACAAGTAACTGAACTAACACAAAAAAGATTTATTATGTACGTAATTATGTAGGAAATATTATGCATGAACACACTGTATAGTATATCCGGGAATATAAGCAGAAATGGATTTGAATATACATTAAATACATACATATAATCCCATATTACTAAATTGCACTATATTGCAATAAAGAGCCTAATTTAGCTTGAAGCAAAAATATAAATGCTTCAAAATAAATGTCTTTAAACCCATACACAGTCAGTGTAATTTTTCTGAATAAGTTGTGAAACGTGTAAATTATTTCCGGACATCTTTTTGTTGACCATAATGACTTTAATGCTCTGCCATGACACTTTAAGCTTGACGTCGACTAGTCGCTGGTTATGGCCTATAGGGGGCGTTTGAGCCATTGATGTTCAGATATAAATTAAACGTGTATAATTACCATAGACAGTATATAAAACTGGACACAGCGACCCCATAGGTTTCAACGGAGAAAAGTGAAGTCAATTAGAAGCACTCACTTCGCTGGGCGAACTGCGCAGGCTCAAACTGAGCTTGACGACGTAGATGTGACGTGAGCAACCTGTAGGTCTTCAAGTAGCTGTGCCGAGAGAAATCTGAATCATTCCCTTCCGAATCTCACAGAGGCGGAGAGCGCGAGCATTAGCTGTCCATGAGCTGGCAGCGGGAGCAACTTTATCACTCTCTATGGGCTTCTCCCTTGACTTTATGCCTCCACGTCCCCCCGATTGCTTGCAAACTTCTCTGCCAGTCTATACGGTAATCGTTAGCCTATTTTTACAAAAACGGCTTATACGGGGCCATAACGTAAGGTACAAGGTAATGGAGCCTTTTATACATTTTCGTGTTTTTTTAGAAATAAATAATGGACAAATGGAGTCTTTAAACGCCTCAGATGTAAAGTTATTCGCTAAAGTGACGTCAAAATGAATGGGAGTCAATGGGATGCTAACAGCAGGTGGGGTCCGCTAATCAATGGCGGCGCCCGGGGAAGCTTCAGTTTCCGGCGGATGGATTACCCCCTTAATAATTACCTGAGTGTGTGCGTCTCTCAACAATGTTCAGCAGAAACGTCTCTACTAATAGTTTACAAACTCCAGTTTACAGGGATAGTTCTAATTTTTGGTTAAACTATCCCTTTAATTGCTCCAAAAACAACAACATTAGAATCTACTGGGAAATGTCATGTTTTTTTTCCAGTTGTGAAATTATTTGTAAAAAAATCGAGATGAAGGTGTAAGGTTCCACATTAGGACATTTCAGTCCTGATTTCATTTCAGGATTTCTGTCTTTTGCTTTTTTCTATTTCATTCGAAGTATGTTGACACCTGTAATACTGAAACTGTCTGCCAGTGTCATTGCACGTGTGGCATCTCACAGTAAGAAGACAAACTCTACATGTGTATTTTTCCGAAGGTGACATCTGTTCCACAAGTTATAATCGCACAGCCCTGTGATTATAGGCCCAATCACTTCCAAGTTCCTTACAACTCAGAGGTAAGAGAAGCTTTTAACCCTACTTCCAAAACAATTCCACAAAACAATGTATTATTTAAATGTAGTGTCACTATATATGATCTTGAAGTGTGTAAAGCACTAAGTAATGGGTGCATTAATTGTTTAATAATATCAATAAATAAGTATTATTTACGCTAGGAAGCTGATCATGTATATCTTTTTCTTTTAGATACCTGTGGTCAACAACCCTGCCATGTATCACCATCCTGCAGAAAATCCTCCACAATACAGTGAATTTAAAAGAAATGAATATTAAAAGTCGACATTTGAGATGGGACACAAGGGTCTTTCCCAGTGATTTCCTGTCCATTATCTCTAATGTCTTTCATTCAAAAGAGAACAATAAAGCAAAGAAAGAAATCACTTGATCAGATATTAAATATGTGTCACAAATGTGAAAAAAAAAAAACTATCAGGCTAGATAATATTTTATGATTTTCTTTCTTTAATGATTAGGAAACTTTCTTGACTTAACTAATGAAACTGAATAGATTGTTTTGAACAACTAATTGCTTAATACAGTATAATCGGCAAGAATAAAGTATACAGAATAAAAAAAAAACTATTTTTTCACTTATGTTTAACCAGGCAAGTCAATTAAAGGGTTAGTTCAATCAAAATTCCAAATTCTGTCAATAATTTTCTCCCCCTCATGTCGTTCCAAACCCGTCAGACTTTCATCTTCGGGACAAAAAATGAATATCTTTTTGATGAAATCTGAGATATATCTGTACCTCCTTTGACAGCTACACAACTACCACTTTGATACTTTAAAAAGTTCATAAAGAGATTGTACAACTAATCTATATGATGAACAGATTGGATTTAGAGTTCCTACTGAGACTTTGATTTATAGTGTTTTACGACTTTGAGCAAGAACATAACACAGAGAAGCATTATATAAAACCTTGATTTTTCCACAAAATCTTTTGTGTAGCCAAAAGTTTCTAAAGTGTAAAAAGATATTGCTCTACCCTGTCTAAAAAGATTAGGCCAACATCAAACTATTTCATTTTAGCAAGGTCAACAATATCACAGATAAATGTGTAGCAAATTAGCTGCAGTGTTGCCAGATTGGGACGGTGATTCCCAGCCCAAAAGCTCACCAAAACCCGCCCACTCCAAGATAAAACCGCCCAAAATTTTACTACCAAAATAACGTGATATAATTTTATGGCCATGTCATTCAAGGTTGATAAGCACAATTTGTATATCCTTAAAACAAAATAACGATGATAAAATAAAAAATAAAATAAAAAAATTTCCCAGGAAAACGGATCAAAACAGGGCAATAATTAGGGAGAATTAGCAAATATGACTTTAAATGTCCAGGTGGACACTGTCAAAACGGCAATCAAGAAATTAACCGATGACTTTAACCCTCGGAACATTGCAGAACATAACGCAGAATTTAGCAGTCAAAACTGATCATTGTTGATTCAAACCTTTGTCAGCAGCTGTCAGGGACAAGTAGAGTGCATGCAGTCTGGACGGTGTAAAAGTTGCAGATGCCTGGTTAGGCTATAGTGTGCACATGACCATGGAAAGGAGAGTCATGTGTACGTTTTTAGAGTTGCTCACTATCTCACTCTTTACTGTAGATGCAACTTACTATGTTTCTTTGGCATTAGCGATCACTCGAATTTACAGCTACAAGTTATCGCGCTAAATCGCGTCTTCCTGCTGATCGCTTGTTGATTGGCTAAAAGTGCGTGCTCGTCGGTGACGTCACCACCAACGCCAGCTGACTCTGCTGCGCTGCATGTGTGTGTTGTAATGTCATGATGACTGATTTTATGGACTATGCACACTTTAGTTTAGTTTTTTAACCAATTAGACTTTAAAATGTAGATGTTTGAAACCCGCCGAACTGACCCCAAACCAGCCCAAATTTTGTCCACCCGCCCAAACCCTTTTTTACCCGCACAATCAAATTCAAAACCGCCCAATTGGGCGGGAACCCGCCCAATCTGGCAACACTGATTAGCTGAAAGGGGAAATGTTATAATAAATGTACTTGTAATATATGAACTTGTTGTAATTTATTATTAATATTTAGATCAGTTAATATAATTGACTTTATGTAGCTGAATTAATATTACATTAAATGCACAAATAAAAATATTACAATCAATTAATCTGTTCATCCTACAAACACTCTGGGCCCCATCTTGCACCCAGCGCAATTGACTTTGTACACCGACGCATGTATCATTCATACCTTTAGCGAAAAGATTATTAAGCGTGTTCCGGCGCAAACGTTCCCTGGTGCTATTTTGCAGTTTTAGAAAACAATTCCGCCACTGACCAGGAAAAACCTAGTCTAAAGACAGTGGCACGTTGCGCGATAGTCATATGCTATTTTAAGGGCGCGTGCTTGGCCATTAGCCTATGTAGCCTGTGAACAACACACACACACTTGATGATCCATACACATGATTCTCTAATCTAAACAGACGCAGCAGTTTTCATTTTTGCAAATCATACATTATTACAAGAAAAAATATTAACACACGAGGGAAATCACTGTTGTGTCCGTGAAGATGTAAAAATAAAAAAGGCATAAATCTAGCTTACACATTTACCCAAATTATTATACGCCCGTTTAACCGAAGCTAATTTGTGTGGTTTCTCCCATCATCCCCATACAATGTCACTTCTCTGTGTTTTACGGCCCTGACGAGAACGTCGGTCTCCTCGGCTGTGAACCGCTCCTGGCGTGTGCTGGCAAATCCGCCGTTATAATAGCAATCCGCCATGGAACAAGCGCGCCGGCTCTTAAAAGGAATGTGAGAGGACGCTCTGATTGGTTTATTTCATGTTACGCCCAAACCACATCTATGAATAATGAAGCGACTTCAGACCAACACATTTTAGATTTGCGTCGGGCGCAAGAGTCATTTATCCCGCCGGTATAATAGCAACAGCACCTGGGATCCGCCCACAAAGTTACTTGGGTTTGCGTTTGATACTTGCGTATCAGATCGCTAAAATAACGAACAGATCGCTAAAATAACGAACACATAACTAATCTAAACAAACATATATATACAATCACGCATACATGGGTAAAATGGAAAGTGAAAATGAATTAATCCGAAACAGAAAACTAATGAAGCTATGGAAGAGTCATTTAACCTTCTGAACAGAACCATGGGTTTTATATTTCAAAGCACCTTGTTAACATGGGTTCCACAGTTTATACTAAACCTCTGTTTAGTTCAGTGTACGATACTTGTAATGCCTTCGCCGTTGAACAAGCGCCCAGATGCAGTCTCAGGAGAAAGTCTTAATTGTTCAGTTAGTCGATGGTTTTGAAGTTGCAATCAATTTCTTCCGCGTTAAATGAAGAACTGATGATGAACTTGCGATGTTAATCTGACTCAGTCATTGTCGAAAGTTACAATAGTTGTAACTTGATACCCCTCCGGCTGCGTTTCGGAGGAAAAGACTGGTGGTTGGATCTCAACCGGAAGGCCATCTATACCTGGACCATCAATACCTGGAGCTCCCAGGCTCCATACTCTAAAGTGCTCTTTGAAGCTCTTCAAGACTAGTCAAGTCAAGTCACCTTTATTTATATAGCGCTTTTTACAATACAGATTGTATCAAACCAGCTTCACAGTGAAATAATACAACAAAGTTTGTTTCTAGAAGAAAATTGCATGATCGTCCACCTTAATAAGTAAGGCAGATCAATAATATTGTTGAATATTAAATGTCCCCAACTAAGCAAGACAAAAGCCAAGGCAACAGCGGCAAGAAACCAAATCTCCATCAGTGACAGAATGGAGAAAAAAAAACATTGTCGTGGACGGGTCCAGGCGCAGGTCCACCATCTGATCTGGAAACAGCCCGGATCCGGCTAACTTCAGTTAACCTCGGAATAAACAAAGACTAAAATTAGCGTAGATGCCATTCTTATGATGTAACGAGGACATCGGGTGTTATAGGAAGTGTTCCCGGTTCCAACTGACCTAATTTATGCAGCCTAATAATCATTTAACTGATTTGAATAATATAAATGTTTAATGTTCTATATGAATGCCAAGTAAAAGAGATGTGTTTTTAGTCTAGCTTTGAACTGACAGAGTGTGTTTCCCAGACAATGGTAGGAAGACTGTTCAAAAGTTTAGGTGCTAAATAACAAAAGGATCTACCGCCAGCAGTCGATTTTGATATTCTAGGTATTATTAACTGGCCGGAATTTTGAGATCGCAAAGACGTGAAGGACTATAATGCGTTAAGAGCTCATTGCAAAACCATTTAGTGCTTTGTAAGTAACTAGTAAGATTTAAAAATGTATACAATGTTTAATAGGGAGCCAATGCAGTGTTGACAGAACCGGGCAAATTAAGCATTGTATTATTATAGAACTACTGTGATATTTAAATATCTTCATCTGTCTGCTCCCTTCCCCTTCATTGAGAGGACTTTCCCTGAAACTATTGGGACTTATTAGGACTGAGAACCTTCTTTCCACCACCTCATTGCCAGATCTTCACATATCGTTTGAATTAAAGGCCTGTTTCTGTTATTTTGTTTGTTTATTATTTTGCACAAGCCTATGTGTTTTTTTGTTTTATTTGATACAGATTTATATTTCTGTTGGCATATAAAACTAGTTAATTCTTCATTTGACTAATCAATAACATTGAATCCATCTAATTCTTGATTCTGGCTTCTTCACTCCCCTCGTAGTCACTGGATATTAATTGGGCTGGGCATTATACAGTCTCTTAAACATAAGAAGTTTAATGCCTGATGACCAGTGTTGGGTGTAACGCGTTACAAAGTAACGCGTTACTGTAATAATATTACTTTTTTCAGTAACTAGTAGTGTAAGGCATTACTCGTCTGAAAATAGTAATATTATTACAGTTTTCCCGAGCTAGTTACTTGCGTTACATTTGCCAGTAGCACCATCACACACAAGGCACACAACACAGAGAACAGAAGGGAAGGGGAGGAGGGCGTGAATGTAACAGTGATTGGTCTGGGTTTGGCACGAGGTATCATTTACCATCACCGATTGGTCGACACCCGGCAGTCAGCCGCAGAGCGGCACCCTCAAAGACAGATGGTGGAAAATGGAAGCGTCAACAACGGCAAGCTGAGGAAGGTTCCCAGCAACAGAAAGCTAGTTTCGACGGGTGGAGATTCAGTAATTATTTTGAATATGTTCAACGGAAGGAAAATAACTTGACGGTGAAGTGCACACTCTGCCCGGGGAGAAAGCTGCTCTCCACCGCTTCCGACAGCACGGACACATCAAGCTCGTTGCGAAGCGACAGAGTGACATGAACGAGCAGCCCCAGAAGCAGCAAAAAGTTTAGACTTGTTATCCCATACGGAAATGTAATATATGTACATATATGAAATATACATATATGAAATATATCCACATATATAAAATATATACCATATATATGCCCGTATATAAAACCTATTAGAAAATGGAATAATTGACATATAAAACCAGCCCATATATTTTATGTATGTATAATAGTTTTTTTTTTTTACATACATGTCACATATATATAATTATCAGTTTTCAAATATAATTTGTGTAGTATTTGTTTTGTTTTTATGAGCTGGTCAAGAAGAGGTAAAATAATAATAAATAATACATTTTATTTATAAAAGATTCGAAAATGAAATGTGGATATGTAGACTTGATCTGTAGACTTGAAATAAATAGTTAAATAGTAAATAGTTTGGCATATATAATAATAATTTAACATTTCCGTATGGGATAAATTGACAATCAAATTTATTGATTGTTTGCACCAGACGGTGTTTGTTAAACATTGAGTAAATTAATACTTGTTTTTTGTACTTGATTGCACAAGGACAGTTGTTTGTAGTTATTTGTGCTAGACAGTGCCAGTCTGTTGTTGGCGTAATAAAGACCCTTAAGAACACTCCTCATGTTCTCCCTCCATCTGATGCGTCTCAGGCAATTATAGAGTAATTAATAAAAAAAATGTAACTAGTAATATAACTAGTAATATAACTAGTTACTTTCTCCAGGGAGTAATAAAGTAATGTAAGGCATTACTATTTTTGAGAGTAATATGTAATATGTAATATATTACTTTTTTGAGTAACTAGCCCCAACACTGCTGATGACATACAAAAACAGTTCTCTCATACATGAAGACTCATGTGGTACATAAGAGTTATTTTACACCCAAAACCTTTTCCACAGTGACCACATGTAAACGGCTTCACTCCAGTGTGAGTTCTCATGTGCCGGTTAAGGATTGCTTTTCGGTTGAAACTTTTTCCACACTCTTGGCACGTGAAAGGCTTTTCTCCAGTGTGAATTCTAATGTGTTCTACAAAGTGTAGTTTTTGATTGAAACCCCTTCCACACTGAGGACATGTGTAGGGTTGCTCTCCAGTGTGAAGTCTCGTGTGGTTTTTAAAGTGTCCTTTTTGAGTGAAACTCTTTCCACACAGAGTGCACATGTAGGGTTTCTCTCCAGTGTGAATTCTCATGTGTCTGTTAAGGCTTACTTTTTGAGCGAAAGTCTTTCCGCACTGTTGGCAGGTGTAAGGCTTCTCTCCAGTGTGAGTTCTCGTGTGTCTGTTAAGGCTATCTTTTTGAGCGAAACACATTCCACACTGTTGGCAGGTATGAGGCTTATGTCCAATGTGAGTTCTCATGTGGGCTTTAAGATTTCTATGTTGACTGAAACACTTTCCACACTGTTGGCAGGTGAAATTACTTCCTGTCTTTTTAGCCCTTTTTCGTGAGGAAGTCTTTTCAGCCTGTGAGCAACTAAGAGTTTTTTCTCCAGTTATGAAATAATGGTTATTCTTAATTTGATATTTCTCTTCCATTTCATTCAGTACTTCAGTCTCCTTTTTCAGCACCATCCAGTCTAAGGCAAAAAGAGACAAAAAGCAAATTAACCCATTTAATGGCACAAAGCAACAGACAATAAAACATTTAGACATGTTAAGCATAATACCAACATACAAATTTCAGTCTGGATTCAGGCCTCATCATAGCACAGAAACTGTGCTTGTTAAAATTACTTTTAGCTTCTGACGAGGCTGTATCTCAATACTAGTTTTACTTGATCTTAGTGCTTCGTTTGACACTATGTAATCATAAAATACTCTTAGATCGACTACAAAATTACACTGGTATTCAGGAACAGGCATTACAGTGGTTTTGTTCGTACTTATCAGACCTGTATAATGTTATATAGACAATTATGTTTATATATCTAAGATAACGTCAGTAAATTATGGAGTGCTGCAAGGATCTGTGTTAGGCACTCTGCTATTTTCAATATATTTATGCTGCCACTTGTTAACCCTGTAGAACCTGAAGCTAAAATAGGTGTTTTTCACATATTAAGATTTTTTTGTCATCTTTTTCAGAACAAACTCAGATTTCAACAAATTACAGTTATTGACCATTACGGTGTGTGGTGAGTTTGTAAATAGAATTTAAATAGACAAAAAAAACAAGAATAAATGTACTGATTTTTATTTAGAAAAAACAGAAAAATCACGAACGAAGGAAACCAACACTTTAAAGTTTGAAAACTATATGAGAACTACAATACATATATAGAAGTCTTTTTTGTGACATTGGGTTGCACAGTTTTAATTTAGGACACTTTTTTTCATACACACACACACACACGTAAATGCATACATACCATAGGAACGCACGCACCACATGCTAAGATACGTGAAAGAGTAAAAGCCATCCACCTCCCAAGTTTCATCCCAATCTCCTCTTCTGCTCTCAACCACTTCATTCGCCATGTATTTGTTTGTTTCTTTTATCGTTTTATGCAATCCAAAACACTAACCTGCCGTGCTTCATATCTCTCTGTTCAAATACTTCCCGCTCTACCAGAAAGCTGCTGTAATTTGCTGACGGAAAGCATGAAAGTATCGTAATAAGCTGTATATTGGAGAAAAGCGCATGTTGTCTACTGTCAGGGGCATTTAAATGGTTTTGATAGTGCGAACGGTTGAAGAGTTACGGTAAAATGAATACAGCTTGCTGAAATGTGTCTGCGACTACACAGCCGGTTTAAAAGGGTTAATACCTGAAAAACCTGTACACAGAATCTCTTAGAATACAATTTGCATTTGGAAGGATGTAACTCAATCCGCTACAGGTTAAGACCTGGGCGTTATATTAGACAGCAACTTATCTTTCGGAAATCATATTTCATGTTATAAAACAGCCTTCTTCCACCTCAGAAACATTGCTAAGCTCCAGAATATGCTTTCTGTTTCTGATGCAGAAAAGTTAGTTCATGCATTCATGACCTCTAGACTAGATTACTGTAATGCTTTATTAGCTGGTTGTCCTGCATCCTCGATGAACAAGCTACAATTAGTCCAAAATACAGCCGCTAGAGTTCTTACAAGGTCATATGATAAAAATATGATCATATAACACCAATTGTATTATCTCTACACTGGTTACCTATTAAGTTCGGTATCATTTATAAAGTATCGGTACTGACCTATAAGGCCCGGCCCCCTATGGATTTAACTGATCTTCTATCGCTTTTAAGGTAGTTGGTAGTTCTTAGGATATCTAAGTCCACTAAAGGAGGGAGAGCGTTTTCACATTTGGCTCCTAAACTCTGGAATAGCCTTCTTGATAATGTTCGAGACTCAGACTCTCTCCCAGATTAAATCTAGATTAAAGACGCATCTCTTTAGCCAAGCATTCATATACTGCATCTCCTAACCTTATACAGTTATATCAAATCAAATGCACATGATTAACTTTGCTTAATGTTATGAACAGCAGCTACGCTAATTATTTTCTATTTGGTAAACCCACTGCACAAAAAAACAACACTCAATCCTACATGAGTTGAATACTACAGACCAGTCTCTCCTTTTCCTTTTATGAACAACATTTTATGTCAAAAATATTTGTAGACATAATGAATCCCCTGATAGATAGAGGACATGTGCAGGGATATTCATACAAATACTGGGCATGGAGACCAGCAAATGAGAGAATTTGAGACGGAGAGCCTACTTTACTAACCACGGTCACATTTCCGACGGTTATTTAGATTATCATGGTAAACATGGAAAATATCTCCAAGTGCAAAATACAGTTATGTGCAGTGCTAATCTTTTAATTTATAATAATTAGTTTGTTACATTTATATAGCTGTGACCTGGATCCACCTGGATGATGCGACGGCAGCCATATTGTGCCAGAACGCCCACCACACACCAGCTTACTGGTGGAGAGGAGACAGAGATGAAGCCAATCAGTGTATAGGGATGATTAGGAGGCCATGATGGACAGAGGCCAATGGGGACGTCCCACGTGACGTCACGCCATTTGGAGCAGCCATCTTGACGGAATAGAAAATGCTAAACCGCCGGTGATACTACAGCTCGTCGCGAAATATTCCTATCATGCCCGAGCGATGCTGTGCATTTGGATGCGATCAGATACGTGATCATACTAAAGGAATATCTTTATACCGTATCCCAAAAGAAACAACACGGAGAAACAAGTGGTTGGCGGCAATAAACAGGGAAAAACGCTGATGGCGGTGTTTGGCTTCCATCTCAACACACTTTGCAGTTAATTTTGGATCAGGTAAGTTGTCCCCTCGAAGGCTAACAATGAATGATTTCTCTGAGTTCGGGATCAAATGTTATAAAGTCACTGTTGCCATAGAAATCTGCAATGTTTGTGTGCACTACCAAGCATTCAACATAAACATTTTCTACACATTTAATGCCTGTAAAAAGAACTTGTGGGGCTTCATATGGATCTATGATTCCTAATTCCTTTATCGTCATCGCACTTATAAGCATCACAAGAAGATATACTAGAGGAAATGACGTGAAGAGTTAGCTGACGGCCGCTGCGCTAATAATAGATAGGGTTTTTTGGGGGGGAAAAATCGATTCGGTTCAATATCGAGATATTTTTAATGACCACAGAGAGTCAGGACCTCGGTTTAACGTCTCATCGGAAGGACGGCGCTCTTTGACAGTATAGTGTCCCCGTCACTACACTGGGGTGTAGGACCCACACAGACCACAGGATGAGCGCCCCCTGCTGGCCACACTAACACCTCTTCCAGCAGCAACCTGGATTTCCCAGGAGTCTCCCATCCAGGTACTGACCAGGCTCAGCCCTGCTTAGCTTCAGTGGGCAACCGGTCTTGGGCTACAGGGTGATATGGCTGCTGGCTAATGCACAAAAATAACAAAAACAGTATTGTAACAGTAAGTTGTAAATTCATTGCACTTTAGGTTGTTTTCACACTTGGTCCTTTTCAGGAGTTTTGTGCATTGTTCACATGATCATCTTGGGAGGTGATCAGAGTATGATTTGCTTTCTGCTAATGGTACAGTTCACTAAACATGCATTGTGAACAAGTTGCTCTGGGCTCACTTGATTTTTCCATTTGCAAATTTCAATTTAGTTTGGTCACCCTCCGCACAAATCAGCTATTTATCATCATCAAGTCAAGTCAACCTTTATTTCTATATTACATTTAAAAACAACAGAAGTTGACCCAAAGTACTTTACGGATTCAAACCTATTCTGAAATCTATAGGAACTAACCATGCCACAGAATAAAGATATGTTGTTAAAGAAGGTTTAAAAAGGGCTAATGACAAAGATGACCTCACATAGAAAGGGAGACTATTGCATAATTTAGGACAAGAATTATGAATATTTTTATGTTGGCGTCACCATTGCCATTGCAATAAATAAACATAATTCAAAGAAAACAATTTCAAAATAAATATGATTTATACAAAATTGATATGTGCAAAACATACAAAAGATGTTTTTATATTTTAAATTTCATGTTCCAGGTTAACCTCAATCAACAGCAGTTGTAACGATATTGTTTTATAATAATCAAATATATTCTTTAAAAATAGCATTCTTGTTTACAGCTTGGCACGTGCAATCGAAGTGAATGGAATAAAATTTTGGAGGCTATAGTTTCAGCCATAAACCACTGAACTAAATTAAATTAAATTCAAAAAGCAACATTATGAACACAAAGAGGTCTGAGACCACATTAGTGGACCAATAAAAACTGAGTCCTCTTAGGGTCAGGAACAGTGTGAATGTAAAGAGAACTGGGTTTTGTTTAACCTCCTGGTCCACTTCAAGGACATGTTGGTTTCATATTATTAACATAAATTGTTTGGTTTGTTTGTTTTTTATTTTTCAGTTTACTTTCTTTTGTTACTTGTTTTATGTTTATGTTCGAAATAAAGGGGTTTCAAGTTCAGTACATTTGAAAGAGGACTCGAGTGTGAAAACACTGCCTGTTTCAGCGCATTTTTACAGGAAGAGCGCATCTAACAATGGACACACATTCTGACCAAGGTCGAGTTCACTTGTGCATTCACATCCTTTACGGATATGCAAGTTGTAATGTTTTTGTTGTATATATCTGGATTCTCCTAAAACAGATTTACATGCATTCAAGGTAAAAAAAAACACTTTAATTTCCTCACAATAATAATATAATTTAACCTAATTTCTCAAAGAGTCTTAAACAATTAGTTTGAAGATTCAGTCTCTCTAAAATCCTCCTTTCCGCGAGCTACTCTGCGCTGATTGGTCAGATAGCCCAGTGACTGTTGTGATTGGTTTAGTAGTAGTGTTCATTTCATCAGACGAGACGAGACTAAATATGTTCGTCAACAACCTTTTTTTCCATGACTAAGACGAGATGATGACGAGACTGCACCAATGTCCAAAAATGCTGACTAAGACTAAATTAACCTGCATTATTGTTGATGAAAAAAGACGAGACTAAAATGTTTTGCATAAAATAAAAACTAAGATAAAATCTCTCGTCCTTTTCGTCTACAATCGTCTCAACTTTTTCATCATGAGATAGAAAATTCAGCTGTTACGCCTTCAAAATATTCAGAATGAGTTCGCGCTGTTGCTCAGCAGGGTAAAAAAACAAACCAGTTCACCAGTTATTTTACGTCCTCGCATAATGACGTCAATTCTATCATCCCGGCGGATAAAAATACATTAAAATAAAGGCATATCTTAAAAATATAAAGTGAATAAACTGGTCTTCATCAATTTGATTTTATTTGTTATTAAAAAAAAAACGTACATTTCGCCGAATTCGGCCCCTCATTTAAGTCCTCGGTTCACCCGTGCTCAAGTATCAGCACAGCATCAGTTGGCCGAAAGAAAGTTTGGTTCAGAGACGGTGCTATCTCGCAGTATCTCCAGCTCATCGGTTCTCTGTATCGAACGTGTCTGAAAGAAACAGTTCTCGGTTCTGTACTGGCGATCAGAAGTATGTGACGAGCTTAGAAGAACTGCTGAAACCTTACAGTAGCCTACAGTAGGCCTATTCTTTCCAGTTTTTCTGGGTATAGTTTATTTTATTTCTGCTCTGAACAGAAAAATGAGACAAGGCAACCAATGACAGTTTTAAAAGCATTTGTAACTTGTCAATCGGAGTCTGTTGGGCCCCAGCTTTTGAATTATGTTGGTTCAAAATAAAATACTCTTCAAAACAAGTTCATCATTTGTGAATGTTTCACTTAAATCAGAAAACCAGACACGTTTAACAAACTAGTTGCATTCAACAATTTTGTCAGGTAATTATGACATTTCACCAATATTTGAGATGTGTGAAACACTATTTGACTGAAATGGTTATTAGAAATAATCTCAGAAATAATTTGTTATATTTTTAAAAAAGACAAATGTTTTAACTAAAACTTGACTAAGATACCTTGAGTTTTCTTTTGACTAAAACTAGACTAAAATGACGAGACTTTTAGTCGACTAAAACTTGACTAACAAAAAAAAGATGTGAATGACTAAATATGACTAAAACTAACAAGGACATTTGGCACTTACAACTCGTTTTGGAAATTAACCAATCGTCAGCGATTGTACACACTGTAAAAAAGACAGTAACAATGACATTGATTTTACCATATCAGTTCAAGCGCAAATCCAATGATGAAACTTTGTCAGTTTTGGTTTTTTAAGTTGTTGTTATACTGTTTTACTTCAAATTTTACACACTTCCCTTTCATACTTTCCTACATATTACATTCAAAATGTTCTATTTGACAACATATTAGCTAAAGTCTGTTTTTCTTGAAATTTTAAATATGATTGTCTACCAGAGGAGATAGACACACCAGCTTTCCATTCACAAAACTAGGTAAATAAACACATAGTTGTCTTTCGATTCTTCTCTGTATGCCCTATTTTCGTACTTCCTCGATCAAACGTTCCTCAACTTGATCTATCGTTGAACACAAACAGTGCAGTGGTCACTTTAAAAATGGCGCTATAACGGGAGGGGGAAACCGGAAAAACTACACTCCGGAAATGATGTATAATCTGACCAATCACAGCCCTTGTGGTCTGCGTCGCCTCGACGGGTAGTTACAATTTTTTGGAGGTGCACGTCGAGCTACGGCGGAGGGGGCGGAGAGGGGTTCGCGTCGACGCAGAAGGCTCTGCGGGGGTACGCCGTCGATTCGACGCAGAAGCATAAAACAGGCTTAAGGCGGTCTGTGTTGCATGTTGGTGAATGAAGCCAGGTTACGTACTGCTTTATTAATTTAATGTAAAACACAGACACCGCCACACAAATGTGTCTTTTTTTTAAAAGGCACCTATTATGGAATTTTGAAATGTACCTTTCATGTAGTGTGTAACATAGATCTAAGTGAACAAAAACATCCTGCAAAGTTTGAAATATGAAAGTGCACCGTATATAAAGTTATTGTCTTTCAAAAGTGAGAGTCGACTCAGAGTCATTGTTATGAATCGTTAGAAGACCGAAGCTTTTTCTCTGACTAGATGACGTCAACTTGTCAAGTTATTTGAATACGAATATTTTTTTTTTTGTAAAAACGTTGTGTTTATGCATCGGGCTAATGCAAACAAAGACTGATTGTGCTTTTACAATATGAACTCTGGGCTATGCTCGCTAACATAACATTAAATTCTTTATCTTATTTTTAGTTTTTAACTACAAACTACAAAGCAGTGGACTATAATCATTATTATAACACAATTTAATTGATAAAAGCATCATTGTACTCCGTGTTAAACAATAAGTATTATCTCTGTAAACACTGCTGGGTCATCTGGACCAATCAACGCAGATTAGTGTCGCGCAGAGGAGGGTTTGAAAAACGAGTCGGGGAGTCGGTGAGCAAATCAGGTAAAAATAAATGCATATTATACGACAACAAAAGTGTTTTTTGTCATTGCATGCACGTAAAACTGTTGTTGGGGACTCCCTAAACAACATTAGGATCATTTTAAATGTCATAATAGGTGCCCTTTAATGACTGTCCTACTACAGGATTTAACACAGAGTAACAGCTCAATAACAGCTACAAAAGACATGTAACAGTCTGTCACTGGCAATTCTAGTTGCATTTATCATCA